>VDFB02021621.1:0-29389 GCA_007258455.2 Sequoia sempervirens
GGGACATTTGAGCAGATTTCAGAGACTTCTTACATTTTGAGGGTTCTTCCTTCTTCACTTGTGGATTGGGGAGACTTGATTCATACACCTTTGGTATTGTTTCTTCCCAAGGGGAGGAACATTGTTTGATAGTTTTGGAGCAGTTTCTTCATTCCTTCTCGAGCATCTTCCATTGGTGATCATTGTACATTGAGGGGGGCTACCTTGTCTCTCTTCTTGTCTTGTATGGGGGGGACTTTTTCCTCACATGGGGTTTTTTTCCTTCTCATGCTATATTCATAGTTTTTTGTATCTCATCTCTCTTTTGGGGGGTAGTTTTTTCCCACTGGGTTTTTCTATCTTTACTCCACTTGTGAGAGATTGTATTATTTGTACATGGGTACCTAACATGGCCTAGTAGCCGGGACCCATCTTGCATTGTTTACTTTTGTGTTCATTCTCCCTAAGTTGCACTTAAGGGGGGGTGTTGGTGTAATTATGTCTTGTACCTTGTTCTAGGTAATGATTACACCTTAGTTAAGTTTACATAGGGACCACATAGGAGGTTGTTGGAGATTTTTCACTTTTGATGGACTTGACATCTCATTATCACATCACTTCCACCTTTTGTGGACACATCATGTGATATCTCTCCACCTTTTGTGGAGATTATCACATTATCCTTTTCCACTTTAGATGGAGTGATAACTCTTCATTGTTGTCACATGTCATAAGATTATGACACTTGTCATAATCTTATGCCCTCCTATGTTCTCACCTTAGCTATATATCCAAGGGGTCTCCTATGCATAGTATTGTACTGCATCTCATATTATTGACATTGAATACAGTTTATTCTTGTCATATTCTATCTCTCTCTTTTGTGCTTTCTATTAGGCCTCTAGATCTTGGGTGGCTACCTTCATAGCCAATTCTTACACTTTTGTTGGCATACTCACCCTCATTGTCTATTAAAAGAACCTTGATGAATTTCCTTGTTTTTTTCTAGAATGAGCCTTGAAGTCTTGAAAGTTGTTTAAAACTTTAGATTTTTGTCGAAAGAGGTAAAACTAGAGAAAACAACAAAAAAATTTATTAGAAAATTTATAATTAGATAAAAAGACAAAAAACTAATCAAGGATCTTCTATATCTAATAAATTATGTGCAGTATTTTTATTATGATGTTGGTCCCACAAACTACCCAATCTACAATGTGTCATTTGAAATATTGAATGAATGTAATTAACCCTTCCAAAATCACATTGTCATAACTCATTTATCCACAATTCCTCAAATTGTTTGTCTAATTAAAAATTTAAAAACAAAAATTAGAATTTAGAATAGTTATTATACTATTTCTAATACATTTCTATTAATTTTTTCAATTATAAAATAAATATGTACTATTACAATACTTCAAAATAAATACTCATGACTAATACTTGTAAAAATTTACATTCAAAGATTACTCTCTCTTGTCATGTACATTGGTAGGACACAAAAAATTCATGTGATAAAGGGAGTGACAAAATCAATTTCTATTTAGTCTTAATTCACACAAACCTTTTGTTTCAACTTGTAGAACTCATTGATTATTTTTATCCACAAAGATATTATGATGTCACTGTGTATTTTTGTTCCTTCTTGATTTCTTTCTTGTGATTTGAATGTTAATATTTAGCCTAATTATCCATTATTGTTTGGATTATCTGAGTGTTGGATTGGCCTATATTCTTTTAAAAGGGAATATTACTTATTTTTTAAAGAATAATAAGGACCATCTTTACTGTTCATCTGAAACTTTCCAGAAGTTATTGGATGTATTATGGAGTTTGAATTAGGTGATATATTCTTTAGATTTGGCTGAATAAATATTTACTCTTGATTATTAAAGAAGAGGGTACCTAAGAATAATAATTTTGTAGAGTCTTTATATTTATATTAAATTTTCTTAGAATTATTTAGATGTAAGTAGTGCATTCTTTAAATTTGAGGACAAATATTTACTCAAGTGATTGTTCAATCATAAATTTTTTAAGGGTAATAAGTCTTAATCGTCTTTAAGTTCTCATAAAACATGCCTAAAATTATTCAAAAGTACTATAGAGTCTCAATTAAAGAGTACGTTCTTTAAATTTGATGGGACAAATATTTACTCTTCACTATTGAATATTTAAGAGCAATAAGTCTTTACTTCTTTATTGTTCCTTAAAACTTGCCTAAATTTATTGAGATATACTATAGGGTCTTTATTGTACCTTAAAACTTGCCTAAAATTACTGAGATATACTATAGATTCTCAATTAAATATTGATGGCTTAGTTAAGGATTAACTCGATCATCTTAGATGTGAGACAAATATGTGGACAATGCTTAAAGTGGAGTGGAAAATGAGAACACGTATATTTTGTAACAAGGGGGTGGTGGAGACATTATGAAACAACATTATGGAATGTGTAGCCTATAGTGGCATCTATGCCAAGTATGAAGAAAATTTATATGTGGACAATCTAACCATCTTCTTTAAATAGGTAACACTATACAAAACAACAATTTTTTATTTATTAGAATTAACAATTAAATAAAAAGACAGCAAAACTAATCAAGTAGCTCCTATATCTAATACATTACATGAAACATTTTTATGATGATTTTGGTACCATAAACTACCTAATCTACAATGTGTCCTTTGAAATATTGAATAGATGTAATTAACACTTTCAAAATCACTTTTTCATAGCTCATTTGTCCACATTTCCTGAAATTATTTATCTAATTGAAAATTTAAAGACAAAATTTATAATTTAAAATAATTATTATATTATTTCAAATACATTTCTATTAATTTTTCCAATTACAAAATAAATACTCATAACTAATGCTTGTTCATTCAAAGATTACTTTCTTTTGTCATGTACACTGGTAGGACACAACAAATTCATGTGACAAAGGGGGTGACAAAATTGATTTCTATTTTATCTTAATTCACACAAACCTTTTGTTTCAACTTGTAGAACTGTCTTGATTATTTTTATCCACAAAGATATTATCCGTAAATATGTCACTATGTATTATTGTTCCTTCTTGATTTCTTTCTTGTGATTTGAAGGTTAATATTCAGCCTAATTATCCATTGTTGTTTGGATTATCTGAGTGCTGGATTGGCTTATATTCTTTTAAAAGGGAATATTACTTATTTTTGGAAGAATAATAAGGATCATCTTTACTGTTCATGTGAAACTTTCCAGAAGTTTTAGGATGCAATATGGAGTTTGAATTGGGTGGTACATTTTTTAGATTTGGCTAAATAAATATTTACTCTTAGATTATTAAAGGAGAGAGTACGTAAGAATAATAAGTTTGCAGGTTCTTTATTATTTATATTAAATTTGTTTAGAATTATTTAGATGTAAGTAGTACATTCTTTAAATTTGAGTGGACAAATATTTACTGTTGATTGTGGAATCAAAAAATGTTTAAGAGTAATAAGTCTTAATGATCTTTATAATTTCCATAAAACTTGCCTAAAATTATTCAAAAGTACAGCAGAATCTCAATTAAAGAGTACATTCTTTAAATTTAATGGGACAAATATTTACTCCTGACTGTTGAATCAGAAAATATTTAAGAATAATAAATCTTTACATCATTATTGTTCCTTAAAACTTGCCTGAAAATATTGAGATATGCAGTAGAGTCTGAATTAACTTATTGGACAGACTATTGATCTAGATGATATTTAAGAATAGTCATAGTTACTGGATCTCAAAAAATATTAAATAAAAAACAAAACTAGTAGACGCCGCGAACTATAAATAAGGGTAGCAAATGGAGGAGAAAAACCACGGAAAAGAAAGCATGGCTGTGAGAAGTGGTAAGAGCAGCATGTCCTCATCTTTTTCATTATGTGTAATTCTTATGGTATTTTTACTAGTAGATGTGGGAGTGAGTCAGAATTGTGGGTGCTCCAGTGGACTGTGTTGTAGTCAATTTGGATACTGTGGAACGGGCAATGCATACTGTGGAGAAGGTTGCAGAGAAGGCCCTTGTTATTCTTCTCCTTCTGCTGCTGGTGGAGGAAGTGTGAGTTCCATAATCACTGCTGATGTTTTTAACTCTATAGTTGGAGAAGCAGGCAGTGGGTGTGAGGGGAAGGGGTTTTATAACTATAGTGCTTTTATTGATGCTGCAAATGCTTTCAAAGAATTTGGTACATCTGGGTCTTCTGATGTTAAAAAGAGAGAATTGGCTGCCTTCTTTGGTAATGCTGCCCATGAGACTGGAGGTAACATATACTTGCCCTTATTTTATGTATTTGTATAGTTTCTTTTATTTGCAATTTCTTTTTAAACCGTGTTTCTTTTTAATAGGGTTCTGCTACATTAATGAGCAAAATCCTTCAATGAACTACTGTGATTCCTCCAACACACAGTATCCTTGCAAGCCTGGAAAGAATTACCATGGCAGAGGTCCTCTGCAACTTTCATGGTGAGTAATATATTTTCTTTTCCTACCCAACTACTTTCAGTCAGAGAAACGCTAACAAAATAGATAAGCTAATATAATGTAACGTGATGACAGGAACTATAATTATGGGCCAGCGGGGAACTACTTGAAATTTGATGGGCTGAACAATCCAGACATTGTGGCAACTGATGCGACTATCTCATTCAAGACAGCAGTGTGGTTTTGGATGATGGATAGCAACTGCCATAAGGCGATAACATCTGGGCAAGGCTTCGGAGCCACAATTAGAGCCATTAATGGCATGGAATGCGATGGACACAATTCTGGAGCTGTGGATAGCAGGGTCGCTTATTATCGGAAGTTTTGCAAGCAGCTTAACGTTGATCCTGGATCGAACCTTCGCTGCTAATTTAGTTTTACTTACTATCATTACTACTTAAAATAAGCAGGCAACAATCTGCCATAGTTGCCGATCCACGCCATGTTCATCCAAACGCTTATATATATCTATATCTATATCTATATTTCAAAACTTATGGTAATTATAATATGGTATGTTTGTTTTTTCATTATCCTTTTTATACATTGCATTTTGGCTTTCCAACCTCGTAATACTTGAATTCAGCGACATAAAACTTGATATAATTGAATTTAATGTTTGTGAGGCCATGGATGCACCTGTGAATTATATTACAGAACAGTGGGATCTACTTATAATGGAGGCCGTATATTTTAATTCTCAAGAGGCATGGTTCTATTAAATAATAATAGGGAACTCATGAAATTCAATGGCCTATATGTTACAAGCTTATCACCATATTAATTAACTTTAATGGTTATTGGTAAAAAAAAATAAAAAAACTAAAGATAACTATTTTTTATTTTTTATATTAGTGAGAGATATTAGAAAAAATCATATTCTTTCTTGAGAGCTAATAGTTCTAAATTTAATTGTCATTTTAACACTATAAAATTTCTAAATTATTTGATCATTGGACTGAATTATATTTAGTTCAAAAGTATACAAGATTCATAATGCTTATCATTTGTCTCATTAAGTTATCCTTGAATATTTGGTGGGTTTTGTCATTCATACTATTTATTATATTTTAATTTTATTATTATAGCATATGCCTCTTCAATGTAATTGATAAATATCTCAACTATGCCTGTTTATAAGAAAATACAATGTTAATAACATTAATAAATAGTTTATTGACATGAACTATGTGTGCACATGGCTTGACAAAACATGCACATAGATAACGATACATATTAATTAAAAAAACACAATTTAATTGAGCCACATGCCATACAATTGAAAGAATGAACTCATTGTAGTATTCAAATAATTATTGATGTGGAGAAGAGTGCATGTCACATGCTTTTGAAACATAAATATTATAATAAGTATCAATACAAAATCATACTATAAACAATACTATAATGAATTTTCAACACAATTTAATCAAGCAACGTGCCATACAATTGACAAATCAACTCATTATAGTATTCAAAGAATTATTGGTGTGGACAAGAGTGCATGTCACATTATTTTGAGACATAAAGATCATAATACTTGTATCAATACAAACTCATGTTATAAACAATACCATAATGAATTTTCATATCCAATTAGCTACCACAAAAATATAGATTCAATATGGCCCCCATAGTGCATACAACAAACAATGCTCTTAGTTTTTTTCTTTTTACTACATAGTTTGCATTCTCTTAGGTTTGAGTAGTCCTAAAATGAGTTTAGAAAACAATATTGTCAACAACTCATGGGGTTCAATTGATGAGATAATGCTAAATGTAAAACTTGTTCTCTTTATGTCACCCACATCTAATATTGCTTCTAAGTCTATAGTCAATTCTTGTGACTTGTGTATGATTAGACCCAATATTATTTTGAATAAAATATGTAGATTGTCTTGTGTAATTAGTGTAATAAGAACCTGTACTAGGTTATTTATGTCTCATTCCATTCTCTCATAATCATTAAACTCAATAATTGCACATAATGATAATCCATGTGTTGACTACAAAAATGGCATGAAGTCAAATTTGGGGGTGGAAAGCCAACTCCTTTTGAAAGGAGATTTTGCAATCTTCTGAAGTTCTTAGGGGTAATTGGGTTAGTTTGTAAGGTAACTAGGAGGTGAAATGTAATGTTGTTTAATCAAGGGGCTTATTTTAGATTCTTGATTTAATGATTCCCTTTGAGGTCAAGTATAAAGAGCTCAATTTATGGGTTATATCCAAGCATTTTATTTCTATCATATTCTATTCTATTCAATGATAATAAGAAAACTATTCAAGAGAAAAAGAAGGAAAAGAAATAAAATTGGGAAAAAGAGGAGAGGAGAGAAATTGAGATTGCAACCCATACAACATTGATTAAATTGATAACTTCCATGCAAATAAAGAAAAACAACCCAAACCATTTTCAATATGACTTGGATTATGAAAGAATCTAAGGAATGCATTGAATTTAGATAATATTATATTTGTAAATGGAGACAAAAGAAGAAATCATCACCACATTACATACACAAATGATACTTAGTGAAACTATAAAAAAACATTAAGATTAGAAGAGATGCACTTACATGAAAGTTTGAAATAAGATACGATTTATGTAGTTATAGAATTAAAAGACTCAAATACGAGTTTACAATATTTTTCTCATCATGTTACATATGAAGGAGAAAGATTAATTTTCTCTCACAAACTCCTCTATAATTTAGTTTCAACACATCATAATTATTCATTCCTATTTTTAATCAATTGATCATATATGTTTTTTTTAAGCTTTTTGTTTAAGGAATTAAAAGAAAAATTTAGGACCTTTGTCGCCCTTTTTCATCTAATTTATGAATGTATTAGTTCTCATTCAACCACCACATAAATGACACATAGTATCCTTCACCTTTTTTTGTGTTGATTGAAACGTGTTATACAAGTTGCTTTTGTATATATTTTATTTACATTAACATTTTCACAACTGTTTTTCAAATAGTATATATAATTTTTTTAAACAACTCCTCCTACATGTAACTACATGAACTTGTGTTGACAAATTTTCTTCAATTACATTAAAACAAAAAATCTCATTTTTGGGAGTGCATATTATGTTTTGTTTTTTATTGATGCAAGTTGTTTGTGGGAGAGGCTCTTGTATGGTGTTGTATCATTTTGGAAGTTGCCAACACTTTTTTCCTCCTTTATAATAGTTGTTTTATTCAGAATTATTAGTGGTGTTTCTCCCATATTGTATGACTAGAATAAATTGCAAATTAATTTAGGTCTAATGTATTGGATTTTTAATTTACTCCTTTACATGTACCTAGATTGGTATATTTATGTTTAGGAAACAAATGATATTCTAAGCAATATTGTTATAAAACACTATAAGAAAATTGTAATCCTTGTATTGATGGTTTTAAATGAATCAATAGTTTTTTGTTGTTTTAGCAATATGATGTTATGTTCTAGATGATGTTAAATGTTTCATAGGATAAAACCCTCCATTTTCTTAATGAAATGTTTACATTAGTTCAAACTTGATTTTTCATGCTTGATTTTTTGTTCAAAACCAACAACTGCTATCAAAGCATCCAAGTATTTAATTTTTTTTTGGTTATTTCCTCAACTATAATTAGATAGGAAGTGGTTTGAATAGTTAGTTCTTAGTAGAGAAGAGGGTAAAATTACAAACCTCTATCACACTTTATAAAGAAATCGACCAACACCAAAAAAAATTCTCAACTTTGACTACATAAAAGTGGTCTTTATGTTTTGAATTTTAAAATGATGTAAACTAATGAAATGAAGAACTTTTGATGAAGTATATTCCTATAGTTTTTCAAAAAAAAAAAAATGTTTTGATTATTTTTTTTATCAATTGAAGAGTAGATTTTGAAATGCTAAAAATTCTAGGCAAAGTGATGTTCATTTGACATCAAGAAACAAATAGAAAAAAATCCATTTTCCCTTGATTTTTTTTTCTCTAGATAGGTAACGTAAATATCTAATGCATGGAAAATAATTGAAATTTGGATGTATATTTTTCTCATAATGTTAAAGTCAAACTTACCATAATTTGATAGTTTTCATTTGACCCCAACTTTTGTCTACTTTTTTTTTATCATTTTCAAAAAACAAATTATATCATTTTAAAGGGGAATTTCTCCTGTACTACACGATATATTTTTGAATTTATTTTTTAATATGTCTTACTATTTTTTAATTTCTAATCAGCCTACTTTTTAACTTTAACAACGCACTTTCATTATTTAAAATATATATGAAAACTAATTAAAATATCAAAAAAATTACATATTTGGATTCGCCACTCTAAGCAGAAAAAATAAAATTTTAAATTTTTTGGTTTTGGGCAAAAGTGTTTCACCCAAAATTCTATGTGCCAGGTGGTTTTAAGTGAAATTGTTTAGGTTGAAACTATTTTTCTCATAACTATTTAGTTGGCTGAAAGTCTGACACAAATTTGTACTTTTACCCAAGAAAACTGTCGTGGAATTCTTCCAAAGAAGGAAAATTTTAAAGAGGTGATAGTTTGTGAGAGAAATTCAATTAAGATTTTATTGTGAGTGGGAAATATGGAAGCCAATAATTAAAATTTAACCTAGCCTCAAATGCCTATGTTCAAAGGTGAAAACCATGAATTGTGGAGTATAAAAATGAAAATACATTTTATATTACAATATTTGTGTGAGTTAGTAGATAATAGTTATATAGAGCCTAGAGATTCTCACACTCTCGCTATCTTAACTCAAGCATAGAGAGACCAATTAAAATATAATAGAAAAAATATTAAAAATCCTTGTTTATCATTCAATATGTTGTAAATGAATCTATTTTCCTAAGAATAGTTGTAGCTAAAAAATCCAAAGAAGCTTGGGGTTTGTTGCAAAATATATATCATAGAACTAAAAAAGTGAAAAATAATTATACAAGTAAGATGCTTAAAAGAGAGTTTGAAAGACTATTCATGAACTAATATGAAGCTACACATGATTTCTTTACTCATGTGGTGAGTTTGTTCAATCAAATTAGGTCATATGCAGAAAAGTTAGCAAATAAAAAAATTATGGAAAAAAAATCTAAGATTTCTCCTGCTGGTTCTTTTTCTTGCAACCTTCAACCCTTAGGAGAAACAAAATGCCTAAACCAAGGGATAAAATATGTAGGACAAGGAATATGCACTATCAACAATTTGAAGACAATAAAATACAACGAACAAGGCTATGAAAGTCTTCTGCACTTTGAGCGCCATGAGACTCAGGAGGGTGTTCCTAATTTTAGGCTTGAATGTATGATAAACTCTTGCCAAGCAACAAAATTATAGACCTGTGAAAGTGGATAGTTCTCATAAATATGAGTGATTGGTATTTTATATCCTACCAAGTTCTAGCATAATCCCATTTGCATTGAATATTGCTGAGAACACATAATTTAGATATCTCCAACTTAAACACATAGAGGGTTACTAGGTAAAATTCTCTCAAATTCAGCCTCTATACTCTTTAAAATATCATGAAGATACATGGAATAGATATAACTTAAACAACAAAGAAAAGCTTCATTGAGATTTAAAATGATATGAATTGTTTCTGAAAATGTCTTAGGCTTTGTGATAGATTAGTGCCTAATCATGGGCCATGGAGTCACATATAAAACTTCAACAAAGATCTTATTAACAAACTAGGTTCAACCAATGGATTTAAAATATGTTAATGCATTACATTAAAAAATATACTCATATTATCACTAGTAGTCGCATGCACAAGCATGGAACAATCAGCCGATAGGGGTCTTCTGTGAGAGGCTATCCAGTTGGTTAGGAGGGTGAAATCTTTTTTTGGAATGGAATGTGAAATCTTAACAATCGATAATAGTTATAAATATTTGTTTGGTTGGAGAAACATAAAGTGTGTTCAAAAGTCAATAGAAATTGATATGAAAATTGACTAATGGAAGTGTAAAGTAAAACAGGTCATGTTGAATGAAACTAGTTAGTTACAATGTATGAAACAAGTAATCAAAAATATACTTTTTTATTACCATGTAATATTTGATAGTTTTAGTTACAATAGCTATTAACTATTCATTTTATTTAATACTGTTAGAAATATAGGAAATTAATTCTCAACAAATAGAAGTTTTAAATTTCTTTAAAAATTGAAACTGAAAATTAAATCATATATAAAATTTAAAATAATTGTTTTTTGTAGCAACAATAACTTCTTGCCAAAAATTAAGCTATGAGATAATTTTATGTATATTTTAGTTTTATATTTATTATCAATAGATGCACATGTATATTGTCACTTTTTGTCTAGGTTATTCAATCAATTAATTATTTAATTTTGAAATACATGGAAAGTTTTTGTAAGAGTCATCACCCATGCGTTTCATTACTAATATTGGATAAAAAAGTACTCTTTAAAAAAGATAGTCAATAACTGTTCATATCACATTTTTTTTAACAAAGAAAGACGTTTAATATTGAATACTTTTTATAATTAGTATTTGTCCATAGTTTTGGAAATTAAAGTTTTAGTATGTATGTGTTTTTTGGCCTAATTATAGTAAAATAAAATGGATACAAGTATAAGGTTGAAAAGTAGTAAATTACAAGGCAATTGAGAATAAAAATATCAATTTTTATGAATGTCTTCATAGTGCAATTGAATCTAGTCAAAATAAATCAATAAGAGATGTGTGTTGTTTCAAGGTGAGATGACGAAAGTCTCAAGTGCGTTCCTACCACTTGGTATGACATAAGAAACATGTTGTTACAAAGCATGTTTTCTACACATGTATCTATGTAAGAAAAGATATATGGCATGAAAAGCCAAAACACAAAACCCATGCTCATTATCCACCCTACCATATTGGCATCATGGAGCCTTGGGGACCCTAGCCAAACCACCAAGCAAATGAAACATGAAACATCCACTAGAAATTTTGTGGAGTTGCATTATACATTGAAAAATATCAAAGTTGGGAAAAACACAAAGTTTCCATATATGATCTGGCATGTTCTGGTGTTTTTTTTGGTATGGTGACTTTGTTAAAAAAAAGCATCGTGATTTTGGGATTGTTGTGTATTCTTTAGCCTAGCACCTACAAAGAGAAGAGAGAGGTATGTCAGTGGATGAGAAAACAAGATCAAGAATGAAGCATCAAAAATTAGTAAGTATATAGCTAAAATCAATATACACAATTAGAAAGTAGAAATAATGAATAATATTTACAAGTGGTTCACCAAATATATTTATTGATAATGGAGAATTTTTGCATTTACATGTACTGTTGGAAATTTTTAACAATTGCGAGGAGCATTGGATTGAGTTGTTGGACCATCGAACAATTTGAAATAGACAATTTAGAATACACTAATTTTGTTGGACGTCTATTGTATCTGTGCAACATTATAAAGGAAATCACATAGATCTAACAAACATATATATCAGTATAAATTTTAACTTGCAAGTTCTTATATTTGCATTGCATGACTAGGATGTATATCCAAATATGTGTATGTGAATAATGTCCACATATAATAACCAAGAACCAAAATAGAAAACCAATTTTTTTGTGGAAAAACAGTCATAGACTTGACTTGAAAAAAGATATTCTAGTCCATGCATTGCATTTCTGCATAACACCTCTTATACAGTTTCTCTACATCTATTCAATATCTACTAAGAAAGAACTTACCTTGAACCTTGTATCAATATGTTTCATGATATTCTTTTTTTCCTGGCCTACTTGAAGATCGTTGGAACTAACTGCTTAGGTTTTTTTATGCAAGGTTGCTAGTTTGATAGAAGACTATTCAAAAACCATATTTATGCGAGATTGAAAACTGTTGTTCTCTAGAATTTGTAAGTCATTTTACATGGGTAGTTTTCCTAGCTTGGATTCTCAATTATATATATATATATATATGAACGTACATATATATACATGTATGTATGTATATATATATACATGTGTATATATATGCATATATGCATAAATATATGTATGTATGTTTTACTAATAGTTTTGTTACAATTTCCCCATTTCTCTATAATACTGAATGCCAGATAATGCATCTCCTCTTATACAATTACTCTATTTGTTAGCAGACTACAAAGAATGTGGGCACCAAAGTAAAATCAAAACCATGACAGCTTAATGAATGTGCAAATGTATATATGAAAACATAAGAATAAATTATGTAGCCATTGACAATCTACAACATCTTCTTTGTAAGGATTTGAACTTAAATCAATTAGAAGGATACCAAGGGCCTAATTGTACAAAATGTGTATAACTCCAAAGATGCATAGAGTATTCAATGTTGCAGTGTGGGAAAGTATACTCCAAAATATGCAAGAAAATACTTTGATTCAATTGCATTGTTAGAATAGCCATTCTGGTATTATGAATATGTGCTCCAAAATATGCAAGAAAATATATTGTTTTAGTTGCATTGTTAGAATAACTATTTTGGCATTATGAATATCTTACACATACTGCACGATTAAATGCTTTGTTCTTAATAAATAGAAATTTGAAACAAGTAGCATATCAACTAAATATATAAAGTTGAACAGATCAAAGAACTATTACAATAACACTTAAAAGCCACCAAACACATTTTACAGAGATTGTTCCATGATATAATTGTTGCCATAGCATTAAGAAAATAAGTATCATTATATATGTCTGTATGTATGTATGTATGTATGTATGTATGTATATATATATATATATACATTCAATTTTCTATTTACTTTGCTTGCCCCCATTGCAGAACAACAATGGATTGCATTGACCCCCATGTGAGCAAGCACTTACCATTCAAGTTCCTTGTATCGATGACACCAATCCACCACCTCTAACCCATGTAATTACCAAGCCCCACATTGGCACAAAAAAACACGATCAAGTCACTGTCATTGGTTGTCTTTTGTTAATATGTTTCATGATATTCTTTTTCCCTCATCTATTTGAGTATCAATAAGTGTCATGATATTGTTTTCCACTCATCTATTTGAAGTTGTCTATAACAGATTATTCTATTGTTCTTGTAACAAGGATTGTTTTTAAGTTTTAAAATTTTGGAGTCTTTGTCATGGTTTTTTTCCCCTGGCCAAAACATGTTATATGTCTTGTATCAATATGTTTCATGATGTTCTTTTGTACTTGGAACTCTTGACAATACAACTAGAGAACGAAAGGAACAATAAACAAAGAAAAAAAGACATGAACAATAAATAGTCTGCTATGAAACCAACAACACAATGCATTTTAAAACCAAACAACTTAATAAATATACTTTCTAGCACATTTCACAGCACATCAGTGTTAAAACCCTCTAACTTGCTATGAAAAGGAAAAACAAGTAGAGAACGAAAGAGATGAACAATTAATTAATCATTTATCCTAAAGCAGAATGAAGCTTTGTGGATGGCTCTCCAGTTCAAAAAGATGAGGAAAAAGGAATATCATGGAATATATCAATACAAGATTCAATCTATGTTCTTTGGTAAAAAATATTGAAGACAAGTAGAGAAATTGTATAAGATATGTTAGAGTGTGATGGCGCTTTCAAAATTTGCAAAATTCTATTGTGCTCATGTTAAAACCCTAAAAAAGAAATCTTTGTTACATCTGTGTAGGGTTCTTATATGAGGTTTAGGGTTTTGTTTTGTTTTAATGTGCTTGGCATTCTATTATGTTGTTTACTGGTATTGCCTATTGTCAATCACCAAGAATCTTCTCACGCACAAAAAATATCATCATGTGACTAACCTTTCTCTTTTCTATATTTGAATCGCCTAACTTCTACATCCATTGTATTGCATGATTCATAAGTCTTTAGCCTACTATTCTCATGTTGTCCTAGGGAAGTCACCTTTCTTAAAACAACTAATGAGCACATGCTTAAAAAGTTTCCACTTATGTCTCAATGACCTTCATAGTTGTATCGCTCATCGCTAATGGCTTTCAAGCCTTCAAAATTGTAATAGCGATGAGAAATGCTTTTGTCTTTATGTTCTTATCGCTCATCGCTAATGGTCATAAAAAGATAAATTTGGAATAGTGATGAGTGATGTAATGTGATTTCTTGTATATCGCTTGATCGTTGATAAATTTTCAATGTAAAGTCTCACATCAGAGATATGCGATGGACATTGCAAAGGTTGTAAAATCTTCTCATCGCTAATTTCTTGCAAAATATATGAGGAGAATTAGCTATGGCTGTTCTCTAAGATGATTTTTCTCGCTAAAATCATTTGATCCTATGAGCAATGTTTTTGTGATGTTTTTTTAATGTAGCTTATACATGTCAAAATTTTGTACCGACACAACATCTCCTGTCATAGATAAAGTCTTAAGAGCAAGGTTTGAATTAACGGTGCACGATGGAAGGATGAATGTCACCAAGGGTTAAACCACAGAACCAAGGGCTAGAGAGCATCGTCGAGATGTTTACATCGTTGATGGAGCTGGGAGAAGATAAAGTAGATTGGCAATGAGCAATGACCATAAATGAAAAGGGGCAATGTGTCATAATCCTAGGGATTTTGTATAGATCAGAAAGGAAAATGGTGAGAAAACTAGATAACCATTGATAAAGTCTTATAGTAGGATGATTTGATGGACTGAAAATCATCGCATGAATAGCCTCATCACTAAATTGTGCCCTAAATCTTGGAGAGAATCAACGATGAAGCATATAAAGATAGTTTCCCTCCAAGAAACTAGTCCTATGTACTTCGTCGATATTAATGAGAAGCATGAATTAGGTTGGCGATACATGATAATCGTCAGATCAACTATGATTAATCAGGGTTGGAGGGAAATGTGGCAACATTTGAAATAACCTCGTTGTTTTCAAGGAGCAAGTTGATAATGATCAAAAAACAAAGCTCATGGCCACCTTAGATGAAGTTTTAATTTCTCTAAGATGAACGGTCTAGATGCAGAGCCAAACTGAATAGTTACCAATTCGCTCACGTAAAGAATTATTAATTATTAATTTTGCATGCTCTAATTTTCTATTTAATGCAGGTTGATTGCTGTTTTATTCACACTATCTTTTTAGATTGTAGAAGTAAGGTATGAGTAGTAGAGGTGATTGAGTTTACCTAAGCAGAGTTTCAGTGTCTTCATCTTGAGAAAATTGGTATGAGATTAGGTTCTCTGGTGTATTTGGGATTTTTGTTTGCTATAATTGTCTATAATTGTTGGGATTGGGTTGTTTCTCTTGTGGGTCTTAAGTCTAGAACCTTTTTAATTATCTCTTAGATAGCTTTATAGAAGATGGGAAAATCTGGTACATCATTCCCACCTATTAGGAGGTCTAGTAGGCTGTGTGTTTGAATGCCATGAAGACATAGTTGAGCAAGAAGCCATGGCTTTCCCTAATGTTTCAAAGGGGAAAAGGAGGGCTAGGGGACATAAAAAGAAGTCAATTGTGAAGAGCACATACCATTTGAGGAATAGGACCCTTCTAGGCGAAGTGGTAAAATGCAAAGGCAAGGAATTGGCAATGTTAGTGAAGAAGGCCAGAAAGAAAGAGAAGAGTCATAGGGCCTGCCTAGGTAAGCATAATTCTCCTATCATGTTTTCAAACTCTCCTTCGGATGCTAAAGTTGATGAAAACTTAGACTATGGCTAGTACTTGCATTCCCTAGTGACATAAGATAGTTTTGATGATGACGTGTTGATGATACCTCCAATTGCATCGAGGACAAGGAGCAGTTGGGCATTTTTGGATGTCAACAACTCTAAATAGGGTCACCTCCTATTTTAGTTTTTGATGACACCATGGTCTTTGCATAGGAGGTATTTGTCTTTATGTGTCCATGGTTTGTCTTTCGATGATGTGGAATAATCTTCCAAATAATATGAACCAAATCTTTTTGTTCCAAACAACAAATACTATGACAGTGATGGCTAATATTCTACACATGTTTTTTTCCTCCCCTATTCTAAAATGATTACGTATGAAACTGCCTAGGAATTCCTTCGAGGAGTTAGTTAGAATTAGGTTTTGAAATGAATCAATTGAAATTGAAATTGTAATTCAATCAGGTGCTTGTTGCTCCCCTGTTTATATAAAGGGGATTTCATGGCTAAAAGAAAGAGAGAGTTCAAAATTTTGAGTCTAGACAAGGTCACAATAAATACTATAATGGAATAAAATGTAAATATATACTCTAGTAAATGAATAAAAATCAAGTCTAAGATGAAATTTATATTGTGTATGAATCTTAAAAATGGTTTACAATGAAATATCAGAAATGAAGAAGAATTTTAGTTTAGAAATATTGCTCTCCTATGTGTTTTCTTCCAAGTTATGAATGAAGATTGTTAATGACACCTTCATTTGTCTTTTGTCATTTGCATAGAATGTATGAATTTTTTTTATTCTTTAGTTCAAATAATTGATTAAATGCTAAAATGAGCTCATTAGTTTGTGAGAAAATCATATAGGATTTAGTAAGGAAGTGATACTTTGTAGACACAATAAGTTAGATGTTACAACTTGTGACATCCTAATGGTCCACTAATTTTTAAGTTGCAATCCAAATTGTATTACCGATTGACTACCAGTTATAATTCATTTTCTCCCTTAGATAAATTAATGATCATCTTGTTAGTTTACCTTATAATAAGTTGAGCTAGTATTGAACTGGGCCTAGAATTCAAGATGAAGAACGATTCAAAATACTTTAAATTTCAATGTTCCACTTCTAAGTATGAAGGCGCACTCCTTGAAAATAAGTAACACTTCTATCTAAGGTTTGTTGAGCTTTTGATAAGGTGACTTTCATCGAATAGTGCATTTGTGTGAAGAAATACTCTTGACCAAGTATAAAATATTATGAGTATATATGGGATTACCCTCCTTGGGTCTCACAGAGCCTGAAGAGAAGAAGTAAAGTAATAACTACTCTACTTAAGTGTTGGCCAATCCTCAACCTAGTTGATAATTGGCTTGTGGCAAGCCCATAGGTTAGGACTGAGATTAAGTTTGGTTCTAAAAAAATAACCAACAAAGTGATTCATTTATTGTTCATGTCTTTCGATTTGTGCTTAGTATTCCTTGTTATATGGTTGTATCTTTGACATTATACCCATTTTGGAGAGTTCAAAAGATTATCCCTATGTATGGATTGAGAAATTACAGTTCAATGTTCTTTCTTTTGTTCAAAAATGTTGCTAGGGATATTTTTTTTTTTTCCATTCATTTATTGTTTGTAGGTATCTCTATGGACTTTTGGTGTTATAGCCATTAACATAGGATCAATTAGAGATTAAGATAGTAGTGAAAGCATATATATATATGTAGAGGGTTAACATGAAAGCATAAAATTTTTGGAGATAAGAGTAGTTTTCTGGCTGTGAAGTGTTATTCTAATAGCTCTTTTATAATTTCTCTATTCACCTGGGTTGACTACGAAATAGCATAACTTGAATTTTGAATTGACAACTCAACTCTTACACAAATTGCTTATCTTGTATTAATATGTTTTAATGTGGGTTTGAAGAGATAAGAGAAATATAATATCATGAAACATATTAATTCAAAACAAGCAATCCATGCAACAATTGGCATTTACTTATCAGCTATTTGTTTGAAATTTCCATTGGGGTTTCCATAAAAGGAAAGTATAGGAACATGGGTAAATCTAATGTGAACAAAAAACTATATTTATTGTAGTCAAGTGCATGTAAGAATCTATGCATGAATGTATATATATAGCAACAAATATATAGAGGCTATCTAGCCATGGATGAAGAAATTTTTTGAATGTATAAATCAGGAAAATATAAATATATAAAAAAAACCTTGTTTACACTTACAACTATGGTCGTCTTTCCAGAACCAATTGTCCAACACATGGGTTGCATTTCTGCTTGTTGATCTATCTTTGCATTGAGCCCAACATGATATTACTGCAAAGCAACATTTTATTTTATTATATCAAAATACATGTTTCAAATTAGATAAGTATGGAATGGGGAAAATGCATTGCGGAATGACTTACTGCAAGAACAGGAGCAAAAAAAGCATAGACTGTGGAGCGGGACAGCTGTAGAGCTCTCCAAATTGGCACCTAAGGGAGGTGGATAGTAGTTTCTTTGAGTGGTATGCTATGAAACAAACACCACAGTGTGTCATTTCACAATGGAGGAAAAAAAATGACATCCTTATATTAGAACAATGACTATTACATGCACTCATTTCCATGGCATTGTGCAACAATGCTAGGATGTATCAATCGTCACATGAGCGATCACCTACCATTATGTGTCTGTTGAACGAGGTATGATCACCAAGTCATGTAGCCAATAAACTCCATGATCATTGTGAACATGCCTGAGAAACCCATGACAAATAGCATGGAATTTTATCATATAACACGGAAAAGAAAAGCAATGTAGACAAGACTATATATTTGTGAATGCAATATATAAGAAAAGTGAAATAGTGAAATGATGAAAAGAGAACTTTGTAGACAAACATTTGTATCTATTTGAATCAAATAAAGCTAATAGGAAGACATTAAAATCTGTGGGAGCAAAGCACGAAGGACAAATGTGAAAACTCAACACATATAGGTAGTGAGAATAGAAAACACAACATGGTTGCAGGATTTTAAGCCTATTAGTCAAATGGAAGAATTTTTTTTTTAGAATGCATCTACAGTATGTGCATACATAGTTTAATATACTAGAATGTTCTAAACATGTTAAATTGACTTATAGAACTTTTAGCTTCTAGTTATTGTTGGTTCCAGTCTCTATGCATCTTTGATAGTTGAAGTTGTTTGTATCTGCATATGTATCAATTTGTAACAACTGTAATTGTATGTTTACACCACTATATGTTAAAATTAGTTGCAAGAGAATTGTAGGTATGCTGACAAACAATTGACATCATATCTAATTTAAAAACACTTAAACAAAGATGGGAAAATGGAATATACAGAAGAGTGTATTGTTTTGAATGCCATATAATGAAAGTATCACACAACAAAATCTTAGAACGAGAAGTTGGAAGATTAATAGAATAGAATGATCGAAACATGCCATTGGCCTGTACAAGTTGTACCCTCTAGTTATTGTTGCATAGTATCTTTGTGCATCTTTGGCATTATACCCATTTTGCACAAATTATTACTTGGTATTTTTTTTAAAAAATTCAACTTAGAAATGCTTGAAAAGACGATGTCACATAGGTTGAGGCAGATGCAAGAACAATTATCTTGGAGCCTTTTTTATAAGTTGAACTATGGCTTGGGAGTGGAAGCATTTGGCGAGGGCTGTAGTTGTTCCAGACATGTCTCTTCGTTGTGACGTTGCATAGTGTATTTGTTGTTGCTAAGCCTGGAGTATCTCTCAAATGAGAACGCTAGATCAATACGGAGTCTTTCAATTGATTTAACATGAGAAATAGATGTAAAATTCAACTCTTGCCTCTCTTTGCTACTTATGTTTATTGTTCCTCTATACAATGTTAAGCATTGTGCTTTATGTATTGTGATTCCCCATGCCATAGTGAGTGGAATTTGTGTTTGACTACCCCAAGTTATAGCTAGGATGGGGATGTCTCTTGGATTTTTTGGGTCCCATGGTGGACCAATGTAATTTTGGAAGTGAACATCAAAATAGTCAGGTAGGTTTGGTAGTTTACAATGTGCATTATACACAATAGTTGTAACAACACCAAGGGATCCATTCACTAGGCTAGCTTGAATCCACAAATTTTTTGTTAGCATCACCTATTCAAAAACAAAAAGTAGCAATTCTAGGAGAATTTGATCATCATCTCCATGATAAAATTCATGTTGCTATGCTACTATAGCAATCTAATGGCTATGGGTACATTTAACTATTTGATCATTTTTTTGTTGTGGAATACAACCAAGTCATTTGTGGCAAAAAAATGTGTAGCAATATCAAATTGTTCTCTTTCTAATATGGTTGAAAGCATTTTATTTAATTGTTTCATAAGGTTTTCCCAGTCATCGTGGAGAGCCTCACCATTTCTTATATGGAGAAGGATTGTTTGAAACTTTTGCTATGAAGGGCTATCTCCTTTTTGGCAGAAAATAGTGTCCAGTGTTATCAAGACCATGAAAGTGTGCCACAAGGCTATAGACAATGAGCATGAAGCATAAATAGGGGTATCCATAACAGGTGGCAACTGGGCAAGATCACCAATAAGGATTATAGAAACACTGCCAAATGACTCCCTCTGGTTATCTGGGAATGCTTGGCGCAACCGACTATCTATTTTCAGTAACAACTTTGGGCTTAGAAAACTCATTTCATCTATCAAAATGTATTGAATATACTTAAATTATTCTTGGAATACTGTCAATTGCTACCCTTGCAAATGATTCACATCCTTTATGGGAATCTAAAGTGTTGTATGGATTGTGGAGGCACATATGTTGTATGCAACAACACCTGTAGGAGCCAATGTGAGCAAGCAGCTATTGGATCCAACAAAAGAGGTGTTTATTTGTTGTCAAATACAATTTATCAAAAAGGATTTTCTAGTGCTAGTTGTCCCTTGAATGATCATGCAGAGAGGGGCTTTGGGTGAAGGTTGCATGTGATGGGACTAGATTATTTGAAGGGCCAATTGCTGTTTTGGTGAAAGTTGATGGGATGACATATCTACAAGCAAAAATTGTACCATAGCTTGCTCACGTTGTGCCTTGGCTAATGGGATGAACTACAAAGCAATATTATGAAGTTGTTTAGGTACATGGTTTGTATTCTATGGATAGTTCATATCAAAATCCAGCCTACGGGTATGTGCAGGATCATCATGGAAAAAACATGCCCTTAAGTGGCAAAAAATTCAAAAAAATAAGAGTTAGGAAACTTGACATAAATTTTTAAATGATAAGTTATCTATATTATTTCAAAAATATTTAAGAATAGAATTTGTAGAAAATTGAATGTAGTTTCTAAACTACTAGGTTTATTTTAAAAAAGAAAAACTGTTTATGAAAATTTGAAATTTGAATGTAGTAGTACTTAAATTTCAGTAAAAATGAAGTGTCGTCTGATGACCTAACCACAATAAAATGATGATATTTTTTTATAAGATTTTAGAAATAAGTAGAGGACTCATGTCTAGATGTGATGCATATTTTTTGTAATTTTTTTCCAAGTAAATATTTAATTGCGATTTTTTATTACAACTTTTATAAAATATTAAAAATCGTATGTCTGACCACCTTAACTTGGTCAAAACTTCATGAAATTCAATTTTTTAATTTTTAATCCTATAGTATGAGAAGCTAGAATGTGATGCATGTTTTGGATTCCCAAAATGTGATACCATTTGAAAGCTATAGATGTTTTTCAATCAACCTATCAATTAGGACTTTAGTCATAATTCAAATAGAAAATGAATAATAATTATTTATTAAATTCAAACTAAGACGTAATGTATATTGGTGGGAAGCTGAGAATATCCTTTAAAAACCCTTTTCATTTCATCAATTTTGGGTTAAAAAAAAGTCAGCCACATACCCTACAAATACTCATCATATTGCCACTTTTTGGTCCATCATGATCCTACACATACCCTTACCCGATAGCTGAAGTTGATTTATACTAAAGTTAGTACTAGCACCAAGCTGAGAGAAAAACTCCCATTTATATTCATCCATAGAAGGTCGATGGTTCAAATCATCAATATCACTATCATGTTCTTCTTCAATTGTGGATGCAACCGGAAGTCTATTAACATGCCAAGGATGATAATCAATTGTTTTTAAACTTTTCCAATTTTGTATTATCTCTTGTTTGAGAAGACCTATATTTGTTTGTATGTTTCAGAAAGGTTTGTATAACATAAGTTCAGTCCAAAAAAATGTCTCAAATAGCTTTGTATCTTCAACGGGAACAGTCTTGAACAATAGGTAGACAAGGACAATTGCAAGCTAGTGCCTCAGTTTCCATTTAGCCTCTTTGCACTTCTGTGAGTGTGTATATAGGAAAACTGAGTCACTTAGGGATACACCACCTAGCTCTGGAGGGCTTTGCATAGAGTAGTGAATATAATTTGTTGGCTACTATTCATCAGTATCATCTTTTTTTATACAAAACCATGTCTTTTTTCCAACATTCAAATGAATGTATTGTCGGCTTGAAGTGAGCAAAGGAAATTTATATAACATATGGCACGTCTCTTGTGTAGAGATGTCATGCTCCACAAGAATATTCATCATGAATTTTTGATATGCAACCAATGCTCTATCCTCAATTATATTTTTATTTACAAGTATTTTCAACATATCAAGATAATTTTTTGATTTTTCTTCAGATTTAGCTGCATATTTAGAAATATAATTCAAAATAATTTTCCTAGAAACAACTGGATGAAAGTCAACATTGGCATGCCAAATTGCAAGCATGGATGGGCTATGAATATTTAGGTGATCATCATTTATTGTTGGCTTGTAGGATTTGTTAGAATCAACATCAGATGTCAATGTAGAGGTAAGTTGTTGTTGCCAAGGTGCTTTATACCAACATTGAAATTGCTCTCCTTTTCTCCTCTAACAAGTATATTTAGAGCATTTTGTGTGCCTTTGAAATATGTTTAGCAACTCTTCATAATATATGATTGGATCATTGGAAAGGATCTAGCTCATGGTAAGAAAACACAGGTTTTCTTTAGAACAATGATACATTCTAAGCAATCTTTGTGCAGGGCAACGTGGATTCCAAGCTAAAACGTATCTATCAAAAAATGCCTTGCCATGGTAACATCATGGTCATTGGAACAACCAAGAGTGTCCATGTTGGGAGCTTCTGGAAGCCATAAAAAACCATGCACATGGGCAGAGCCACAATGCTTCTGTTCATATCTTTACCAATATTCTTTTGCATGCAAAATATTTTCGAACACCACCTCATAGAAAATTGAAAATATATGATGCAAATATAAATATGTTATATGTGGATTCTGAACAACACTATCTTTTAGCATCTTTGTTGAAGGCTCCATTGTTAAATGAGCTATAGGAGAGAAAAAAATTTGTAGGTCAGCCCATTTTGTGTTTGCACAACTCAAAGTGAAAAAAAGGGTAGGTATTCCAAGTAATTCGATCATAGCAGTTAGTTGGGCCCAAAAAGAGTTCCAAAAAAGAGTGGGCTCTGTGCAATGATGTGCCAAAACACATCAACTACTTGGCTATTTGGTGATCAAGAGCAGCTTGAAGTTGTTGCCACAAAATAGACAACAACTTGGGTATTTTGTCCTCTAGATCTACTCAAAGGGTATGCGGAGGATCATCATGGTAAAAATAGGCCCTTAAGTGGCAAAAAATTCAGAAAAATCAGAGTTAGGCAACTTGATG
This sequence comes from Sequoia sempervirens, assembly GCA_007258455.2. Taxonomy (NCBI): domain Eukaryota; kingdom Viridiplantae; phylum Streptophyta; class Pinopsida; order Cupressales; family Cupressaceae; genus Sequoia; species Sequoia sempervirens. The sequence goes on from VDFB02021621.1 coordinate 23,878, forward strand.
TAAAAATTTGAGGGTATGTGCAGGATCATGATGGGCCAAAAAGTGGCAATATTATGGGTATTTGTAGGGTATGTGGCTGACGACTTTTTTTGTAATCAAAAATTGATGAAATGAAAAGGGTTTTTAGAGGAGATTCTCAGATTTCCACCAATATAAATTATTCTTTAATTTGAATTTAATAAATAATTATTATTTATTTTCTATTAGAATTACGACTAAAGTCCTGATCGATATGCTGTTTGAAAAACATCTATAATTTTCAAACGGTATAACATTTTTTGAATCCGAAACATGTGTCACATTCTATGCTTCACATACTATAGGATTAAAAAAATAAAAAATAAATTTCATGAAGTTTTGACCAAGTTAAGGTGGTCAGACATACGAGTTTTTATATTTTTTAAATAGTGTTCACATAATTAATTATTGATTTTGAAAATTAAAAAAATATGTGCATCATATTGAATATGAGTCTCTATTTATATATAAAATATTATAAAAAATATTATCACTTTATTACATAAAGTGGTTCTAATAAACACCTACTCTATTTTTTCCCCTACCCTATACCACCTAGATTGAAATTTCAAATTTCACCAAATAGATTTTATTTATTTAGAAATAAACCAGAGTTTAGAATTTACATCTCACCCTTCTAAGCAAATTCATATCTCTACATATTTTTAAATAATATAGACAATCCTATTCAAATTTTGTCAAGCTTCCTAAACACTAATTTTTTGAATTTTGCCACTTAAGGGCCCTGCTTTTTCCATGATGATCCTACACATACCCTCTTTGAATAAGTACCTATATTATTTTAAAAATATGTAAGAATAGAATCTATAGAAAATGAATGTAGTTTCTAAACTACTAGGTTTATTTTTATTTTAAAATCTATTTGGTAAAAATTTGTAACAAATTATAGTACTTAAATTCCCCGTGGAAAAAAATAAGTAGATGTTTGTCTGACTACCCTAACCACAATAAAATGATAATATTTTTTTATAATATTTTATATATAAGTAGAGGACTCATGTGCCGATGTGATGCATATTTTTTTGTAATTTTTTTCCAAGTAAATAATTAATTATGAATTTTTTATTACAATTTTTTTAAAAAATAAAAAAACGTGTATGTCTGACCACCTTAACTTGGTCAAAACTTCATGAAATTCAATTATTATTTTTTAATCTTATAGTATGTGAAGCATAGAATGTGATGTATGTTTTCGATTCAAAAAATGTGATATCATTTGAAATATATAGATGTTTTTCAATCAATCTATCAATCAAGACTTTAGTCATAATTCTAATAGAAAATGAATAATAATAATTTATTAAATTCAAAGTAAAGCATAATTTATATTGGTGGAAAGCTGAGAATCTCCTCTAAGAAACCTTTTTGTTTCATCAATTTTGGGTAAAAAAAAGTCGTCAGCCACATACCCTACGAATACCCATCATATTGCCACTTTTTTGGCCCATCATGATCTTGCACATACCCCAAAAAAAGACAAAAATAGTTTTTGGGATGCAATGTCTCATTATCAAGTTGTAGAGAAAATATCTAAATCTAACATGTTTTCCAAATCTGTGGTCAAAATATCTCATTAGGTGGAGGGCATATTCATGCAAGTGAATTTTAACATTTCTCGGTTGAAGGGGAAGTGTTGCTCCAGTGGGGAACAATGTTGGAAAGTCCATTGAAAATAAACCTTCAGTGTTGTATTCATTAATAGGAGAAGAGATAATTTCATGCCAAGACAAGATATTCTACTCTCTTTTTTCAATTTGTAAGACATGTTTGATTGCTTGCAGCTCTCGCCTAGCATTTGGTAAGGAAGGAATAAATGATGAAAATTTTGAAGAGCCATTTTCTTCTTGACCAACATTTGTTGAGTTGGTTGATGGCATTAGCTCTTCATTAGAAACTTGGTCTATTGTATGCAAGAAATTGGACACATCAACACCAACATCAGGTAAAATATTAAGAGGCTCGACATCAATCTCAACATCATTGTAGTATTTGTAATATTAATTTTTTTATTTCAATGCATCCATGACATGATTTTTATTAACATAGAAATCGTAATTCCCGCCTTCAATGGTGGTTCAACAGACGATCACGACCTCAAGGTTTTGCAATCGACACGACAACAATTTTGTTATGCATGAGATATCCTAATGGAAGCTTATCGTGTGACCACTATATTTAAATTGCACTCCTTTAGCGTGGGACACCTGTAAAACTAGAGCCACCCTAGTAATAAGCTTAGGTCACTTGGGATTGTCATCTTGCATAGTTTTCCTTCATATTATTCATTGACATAGAGCTCACCTTTGCAATTTTAGATGTTTTGTATGCTTGAATGATCTGATGTAAGTCTAATGTGTTTCATTACCAAAACCTTCAAGTTTTTGTCTTATTTTTGCATACTTATACACAATTGTTGTTTGTAACAGTTCATTAATTGTGCTAAAAACTTGTTCCTTTTCCTATTTGTGAAAAATTAGTTTTCCTTAGAAGAAAGGAAATAAATACAACCTTTTAATGAATTAATAATGTGTTCAGAGAGCTCAAATTGCCCTGTGTTAACAATTTTCCTTGAAAGATAGGTTGCAAATCATTCTGCAAGTTTAATATCAATTAGGTGCATCACTAAAGTTTTAGTTTTAGTTCATGCATTCAATTTAGTTCCTCTTTCCTTTTTCTCAGAATAAATTATTCAAATTCCAAATTGACCATCATATAGGAAGCCAACCTAGAATCTGGAGGTTCAATCTCGTTATAGGTCACCCACAACTTGAGTTTGATCAAATGTTTCAACATATTGCTGAATTTAATTATTCAAGTGTTCGGGTGCAATCCGATTGACAACAATTATATTCATATTAACCCTTGAGGAAGTAAGTGCATTGGTTGAATTATGATGTCAGTAGTATTCTCACTACTATCAACCTCTAATGTAGCAATGATGAGTAAGTACTTTTGGTTATCAACATTTTGTGTGGTTGAGATGCTAAGAAAGTGTTGCAAATGTTGAGATGGTGTTTGCAGTGTTTTGTTTCCAAGTTATTTTAAGAAAATTTGAATAAAAAAGAATTCAGTGTGGAAAAGTGGTGTTCTATTGGTGCTCCACATTTCTTCTATATTGAAGCTATGCTTCCTTGGTTCATATATGTTGATCAAAGGTGTCCAAAGATGTTATATCTAGAGTTTCCTATGATATATTCATTGGTTCATAGGAATTTTTTTTTTTTTTTACTACTATTATTTGTTGTTACTTTTGCATATATTTCAATTGTCATATAATGTGTAATCTTATAACTGTGAATAACACTTAAGGCTTAATACATGTTATTGGGAGACCCAACATAGTAGCTTGAGAAAGGTGTATGCCAGTCTATGTAAACAATGATTTTTGAGTTCTAGGAAATTAATTATATGTTAGTAAGTAAAATCATCAATCAAGGTAGCGAAGAGTAAGAGGTGTTCAAATATCTGCATGCTTGTGGAAAAAGAAAAATCTAGTTGCTAAGATTTGAGCCAAGTACTTGTATAAGATGTTGAAGCAAATAAAAATTCAAAACAACTTGAAAAATTAGAGGTATCAAATTGAAGCTCTAATATAAGAGTGTAAGACAAATACAATGGCCATGAAGGATCTGACACTACTTATTGACACTAAGAGAAGGAAGAACACTAGTATTTATCACAAGAAATAAAATGAGATCATTATTTCCATGAGGCTTAACAGTCTATAGGTCCTCAAATTTTCTAGCTGCCTCAACCATCAAAAGGGGATGACATTGAGAACTTAGTTTCTTCCTTAAGTAGGTAGTTTCCTTTCCTATTGATTAGATAAAAAATTCACCAAGATTGTTTATCTTCATATATTCAAATAGTATGGAGCACAATCTTAAAGGTCTTTATATTTTTGTAAGTTGTAGGAATTCTATGGTGAAATGCTTCTTTGTTTTAACAACACATAATACACATATCCTCTATTTTTAATACCAAATAATATAGAAACAAAAAGAACACTTTCAAAACTAGTTACCAAATGGCAATACATAAGAATATTGAAATATAAAACAAGTGTTGCTTTCGATGTTGCTTTTCTAAAGATATAAAAAAATATTATATACTTTTATGATACAACAATGAGAAAATAACTATATTTATATGCACAAACATGAGTAGACTACTTTTGAGAGTCTACAATGATCTATTAGATGAACTAGACAATATTTGCACCACAAGTTCTCCATGCCTTAACTCATTATGTGATTAGTTACCATGAGATATCCTTCTTCTAAGGTGTTATAGTAAACTTTACATAATAATGTTGTTTATTCATACAGGTTTGTCCTAAGAATATGCGACACTCTAATTGATTTATCATTTGGTAACCTTAAATAAATAAAATTATTCCCAAAGATAAATAGGACAAACTAAAGATACATGCCATGTTTTTTGGACTATTGATTAGGTGTGCTAAATGCCAAAAACACAAGGAGACACATGAGCATAAAGTTGATTGAGATGTGATAAATTTGTTGAGACGAAGACAAAATCATTAAGATAAAAGTATCTATTTTTAATACGGTTGTAGTGTACAAACTTGTTTGGACATGGGTAAGTGCACCAAGATGGTTCCCAAAAAAGGGGCTTAAGTGGCCACTTTTTTTCTGAAATCAGGAAATACTGACCTTGGACGTGAAATTGAGGATAGCTACACTCAAAAATTTTTGATGGAACAAAAACAAGGACCGCAGTGCTCCGAGTCTACTTTCTAAACTACTAATTTATTTTGAAAATGGTTGAGATTAAGGGGTTCAAAAGAGGGACACACACAAATTGCTGTTGTTTATGTCAGAAAAACATAACATAGCAACTCTTGTGTGACCCAAGTACGGTGGACTTTTTTGTAGTATTTTTAAAATCGCTCTAGTCAGAAGTTAGATAATAGTATGTAGTAAGGACTGGATATTTTCTGATAATTTTTTAATGAATATTTGATTTTTTATTAATTTTCTAAGTGGGCACTTCCTAAAAGCAGAATTTTGGCCGTGCTCCCCCTCAAATTTTTTGAAACTAAAAGATTTTTCTAAAATTTTATTTTTTTTAAATTGTAGAATGGAGTCTAGTTTCTAAAAATATAATTTATTTCAAATTTTGATGAACGGTTAATTTATAAGCGAAAAAAAATACAAACAACTTGCTTTTGAAGAAAACGGACATACAATCAAAAGAAATTATGTATGAAAAGTTTAACATTGTTAGAAAGTGAAAAAAATTACATCGTTTGAAAGCTAATAAAGAACCTAACATTACCCATGTATTCGATTTTCTTGATATTGAACCAGATGCAATCTTGATGGTGAGCACGAACCCGATTATGTGAAAATTTGTTGAATTTGGAAAAAAACACGTCTCTGGTCTTTAGGAATGCCCTCCAAGCCTTTGGGTTGGTATTCCAAGGAAAATACCAAAGCTAAGGCTTCGG
>VDFB02021622.1:0-18258 GCA_007258455.2 Sequoia sempervirens
ACCAACAAGATAACTCAAAATGCAAGGATCAAAGGATTAGGACCTAGGTCGGACCGAACCTTCCATAAACTGAAAATCCAAGTGTGTGCACATGAGTTCATTTCCCTCCTTAAGCTAATGCACAAACCAAGTTTAGTCAAGACAAGATATGTAATGATTCTAACTCCAAAAGAAACCTAGATAGAGCCTTCCTAACAGTGAGGTATCTATAGCCCTGACGAGGTTATTGTTGTGATTCTCTTGAACATAGCTCTACTACTAGCTAGGTGTCTATAGCCCCGGTAGAGATATTCAAAAACTCCTGATAATTTGAATGCTTTCTTTTGATTTTCAATACTTTTATTTTCTTCTTTTGATATTTCTTCTCTTGTCACTTCTTTTTATTTCAACCTATGAATAGTGAAGTTCACACTCAGGGATGAGAACCATAGTGGTGCTAAAGCATAAATAATATTTTTTACCTAATAGGACTTCACAAAGATCCTATAGTAACCTCAAGAATCTTAAGGATAAACAAATATATAAGATCATAGGATATTTCAAGTTCAGATCAAACCAATGAACCATCATCCTTAAACCCAACATTTAGACCCCTTGAGGCTAACAGAAATCTAAACTAGCTATTCAAGATTCAAAACTAAACTTCAGCCAGGAAATACTTAGAATAGTCTAAGATAAAATAGTTTTTTCATGCAGGTTCAACATAGCTAGGAGAGAACAAGAACACCCTCAAAGAAAAACACCAAAATCAAAAGAAAACCAAAGCAAACTAGAATAGAAAGGAAGCCTAGTCTAACTATGTACAAGGAAAGAGCTAAACATAGCTCAAGGCTCAAAATAATGCTTCAAGTACTGCTCATTGATAGGTAGTGGAATGTCCTCCCTAGTGAGAGTTTTCAAATGGAAATCATTATCACCAAGAATCTCAAAAAATTGGTAAGGGCCAAGCCAAAGTTTGTCAAATTTACCATGCTCTCCCTTATAGTCATGGGCTCTTTCCCAGTAGAGAAACAAGTCAGAAATTGTGAAAGCTTTTACCTTGGCTCTTCTATGAAACCATCTATAAACCACGCCTTGATGTTTAGCAAATTTCTCTAGGGCTTCATCTCATTTCTCTTTGAAATGTAACAATTCTTGCAAATGGGCCTCACGCTTGTTTTCCTCATCATAATACTCATTAATAAATTGCAAAGTAGGGATCCTCAACTGTATGGGAAACATTGGCTCTAAGCCATACACAAGATGATAAGGGGAAGTCCCTAAGGAAGTTTTTTTTCTAGTACAATCTTCCCATAGATCAAATTTTAGTTAAGTGTGTCAATCCCTAGGATTCCTCTCTAAGAGCTTACAAATGACTATTAAAAGGTTTTTATTGGAAGATTCAGCCAACCCATTACCCTATGGATAATAATTGGATGCAAATTTGATTATGATCCAATGATCAAAAGCCCAATTGGAAAATTTTAAAGATGCAAATGTAGGGCCATTATCACAAATTAAAGATAAAGGACACCCAAAACGATTGATAATACCTGATTCAAGGGACTCAATTACTACTTCGGAAGTACATTGTTTGCATGTGAGAGCTTCAGTCTACCATGTAAAATAATTAGTAATGGTGAGGATATACCTATGACCAATAGAGGAAGGTGGATTGATGGGGACCAATGAAGTCCATTCCCCACTGTGCAAAAGGTTTTACCTCAAAGACTGGCTGAAGTGGAAGAGTGGTGTACTTCTCCCTGGCTACTGTAGTTTGACATACATGGCATGTCCTAACATGATTTTGGGTATCTTTGAATAACATAGGCCAATAATAGCTAGCCCTCAGAATCTGATTTATAGTAGAATGTGCAGAACCATGGCTAGTGCCATATCTATCATGAAACTCCACCATGGCTCTCTCGACTTCTTGTTGTCCCAAGCATCTTAAGTATATGCCTTCATGATATCTTTTGTATAAGATAGCTCCCTTCAACATAAAATTGTCAGTCTTCAAACATAGTTCCCTCCTTTATACTGCAATGAGATTATCAAGACACCTTTGCTTCAATAGATAATAAATAATATCATCATACTAGCCCCCTGGGGAGACGTCCTCAACATTGCAATGTTGAACTATAAGATCAAGACCCATTTTTGCCATTGTTCTTGTTAATCCTTGTCCTCTCACTAATTTCATGGGTTGAATTTCAATATCATATTCTTGCAACATTGTTACCCACTTTTCTCTGTGTTCTCCAAGTTCATTCTGCATCAATAACAACTTGACTAGAGTATCAGGGACTATTGCAAACACCTTGTTTCTGACAATGTAATGTCTAAACTTCTTAATAGCTCTAACTAGGGAATAGGCCTACTTCTCCACACTTGGATATCTCATCTTTGCATCTTTCAGTAGTGCACTCATAAATGCTATGGGGTGTTCATTTCCTTGGTCAGAATTTTGAGTCAACATGCCAACATAAGAATGATCAGAGGCAAATGAATATATGTAAAATATCCTAGCATAATCTAGACTCACCAACACTGGAGCTTCATCAATGGTTCTCGTAATTTCTACAAATACTTCCTTTGCTTCTGCACTCCATTCAACTTTATCCTCCTATTTTAGCATTGCATTCAGTGGCTTGACTATCTCTGCAAATCCAAAGATGAATTTCCTCACAAAGTTGATTTTTCCAAAGAATGTCTTCATTTCTTTCATGCTAGTAGGGGGCTGAATCTTGAGTATGGCCTCAACTCATTTTGGGTCAATAGCAATTCCATTTTCAGAGATGACATGCCCCAACAACTTTCCTTTTGTCACTCCAAAGATACACTTCTTGGGGTTGAGGGATATTCCAAATTCCCTGCACTTCTGGAACACTTTACATATATCTAAAATATGATCACCTCTCTTTTTAGAAAAGACTGTCAGGTCATCCATATAAATAATTATGCACTTTCTAATGATATCTTTAAAATCAATATCCATGGGCCTCTAAAAGGTAGCTCCAAAATTAATCAAACCAAAGGGCATCCTTTTATAGGAAAATGTACCCCATTTTTTAGTAAAGATAGTCTTATGTCTATCTTCACACTGTACCATAACTTGATTATATCCTGAGTAACCATCTAGAAAGGGCATCATTTGAGATCCATTAACAATCTAAAGCACTTCATCCAGTGAGGGTACTAGATAATTTTCCTTTTCTGATGCTCTGTTAAGATTCCTAAAGTCCACACACAATCTAATTTCTCAATTCTTTTTTCGTACTAGAACCAAATTTGCAACCCAAGTTGAGTGCCTAACAGGAAATATGATTCTGGCAGATAACAATTTTTGCACCTCCTTTTGTATTATAGGTTCCAATAAGGCATTAATTGGCCTTTGTCTTTGTCTGAAAGGCCTCACTCTTGATTTCAGAGAGATAGTGTGAGTTATAATGGATGTATCATATGTCTTTAAATCTTCATAACTCCAGGCTATCACATCCTGATATCTATGTATGGCATCAATTATTCCTTTCCTTCATTCTAGCATACACACCTTGCCAATGAAGACATTCTTAGCATCTTCTTGAGTTCCCATATTATATGTTTCACACTATCCACTAATGGATTCTTTCTTTGCATCTTGTTCTTTCTCTCAAACTTTATCCAAATCAAAAATCCTTTCTCACTATACCATTCCCCTGGGAATGGTATATTCTTCAAATTAATTAATCCTTCTAGATCCATTTCTGCTTCTTGAGGTTCATTTTCATCAATGATCTGAGAAGCAAAAACATCAGTGTTTGTGATAAAATCTAGAATATTCTTATCATCTTTGAATACCTAGAAATTGGTGACATTGTCAAGCACTGAGGGCACTAGAGTCAATTCTACTATAAACCTTTTCAATCTAGAGAGAGACAAGGGCTGCAAAGTTCTAGCAATCTGAGCAAGGGAATCTATTGGCTGATTCTTACTGTGTTGTATAAACTAAATGTTAAAGGCATAAAACCCTTCAATAAGATCCCATACTTTGTTTCTATAATTAGTCATCCTTCGGTAATGACAAGAGTATTGCTTCCTAACTCGCTTGGTTACTAATTCATAATCTCCAAAAACTTTTAAAATATTAACCTTTTTCTTTAGTGCCATTAACAACCCATGGACTAAAGCTTCATATTCTGCTACATTATTAGTGCAATGAAATTGGAGTTTCTGAGCAGTGAAGAAGGTTTTACCTTTTGGATTGATTAACTCAAATCCTACTCCAGCTCCTTATTTTGATTTGGATCCATCAAACCTTAAGGTCCAACAACTAGCAATTGTGGACTTCCTTACTGTATCTTTTGCACTATTGTTGTTGGATGGTTCTTTAGAAAACACCACTCTTTTCCCTTTGGGATCTTCTTTGACATTTTGGACATTGATTTTGATTACTGGAGAAGGGTTGATAAACTTCTGCACTTGTTCCACTGCATTCTAGCATAAGCAATAATCTAGTTCTTAATGGGAAGTATTATGGACTCTACACCAGTTAGGCAAGAGTAAGTCCTTGAAATTAATTTTCCTACCTAACTTGATCTAATCCTCAATATATTTTTGAATGAATTCTTGGAAACTATCTAGCAGGCTAAGCTAATTATCTTCTAGTTCATCATCATTTCCAACTAGTTCTACCTGAGCTCAATTTTGATAGGATTATGTTGTGAAATTGGCCAGCATGGAATGCAACACAAGAACTTCTTCTATATCTGACTCTTCAAAATGGGTTGCCAGCACATAATTACCCATTTCTACTTTTGATATTAGAATTTCATTATTTTCTGTAATCATATACTTTATTTGGGGTACTCTTTCAATCCTAATCTGATTTGGCACTCCTTTCTAGGGAAGCCACATGTGAGAGTGATTAGTTGATACATATCCATTCAAAGCTTTAGTAAAGTGCCTTCCTAAAATAAAACCATAAGCATCTAGTATATTTGCTACCTATATATTAATAACTTGTTGAATCCTGGGGTCAAAAGCAACCTACATATGAATCATATTTAATTCTCCTACAACATTCACTTTAGTTCTATCCAATTGGGTAACCTTCTTTTGGGAGTTAGTAGGAGTAATTACCAAAGCTCTACAAACACTAATGGCATAACATTAGTGGAAGCACCTGAATCCAATAAGCAATTGTGCAAATTCTTACGAAATATTCAAACAAAAATAAGGAAAGGAGTATCTATTTTCCCTTGGAACAGAGTTAAGGGAGTATCCACCTGAGAAACTTGGGTTCTATTTTTTTCCTTTCCTTTATCTCCAAGGGGTACGTGGCCTTGATTGTGATTCTAATTTTACCTTCCCAGTGGTTGAGAACTAGACATTCTATTGACGCTTTCATTCACTGATCTATCTTGGGAAGTGAAATTCGTATTGTAAGCTCCTAGAAATGCATTCCTAATAGCTGGAAATCTCAATAATTCATATGTAGAAAGACTTATCTTGAGCTTCTTGAGTTCTTCTATGACATACATAGCCAATTTCTCTTCACTTAGATCAACAGGAACCTCCCTTGAGTTCTCCAGCACCTTGTCTTTGCTGGTTTCAACATTCCTTCCCTTTAACATATCTTCATGTGTTTGTCCTTCTTTTGATATATATTGCTTTGACACATGAGGATAAGATGGATTGTTGTTGGCATTGGGATCTAGAGGTATAGTGAAGTTATTTTTACGGATAGACGTAATGAATGGGCCTCTAGCCTGTGGGCATCTATGTGGCATGTCTCTCAAATCATACTTCCTAGTAGGCCTCTGGAATGTCTATACTTCTTCAACATAAGCTTCTTCCACATCCAATGGGCCATTTTCATTTACTAGATTCTCATCAAATATCTATGTGATCTCATCCCCATTGCACACCTGATTTACTTCTTCCTTGAGCTGGTCTGATTCTACCTCAGGCACATTTTCCTAGCTCTTTGGAAAAGGAGCATGATTGAGTACCAAAACTAATGAGTAATAAGGAGTGGATGCTATCATCTCCTAACCACTTGAATTATTTTCTACCTCATACCAGAATATTGAAGCTACAGTCTAAAACTCTTGACAATCTAATTCAGAGTGCTGACTTGTCTTATGGGGCATACACCATCCAGACAGAGCAACTTCTGCCAAATATACACCACTGGGAGGCCTTTCTTGACTTACCAGTTGATTTGGTAGATTGATTAAATAGTTGTTCCAATGGGGTGGGGACTCCTTCATTGTTGGGCCTTGTATTCCAAGTTATATTCTGACTAGGTGGTGGTCTCCTATCAAAACTCTGTCCACTAGTTTGACTTCTATCAAAATTTTGATTCAAGGTTTGTCCCTTATCATAATTATGTCCCCTATCATTATATCCCCTATCATTGTTGTATCCTCTTTCATTGTGATATCCTCTATCAAAATTTTGTCCTTGTTGGCTTTCCCAATTTTCTCTGTTATAGCTAGTATTCATACCCCTTTGAGTAGCCTAGCTGATTGTTTTGATTCCTCTAGTAGGTCACCTCCATATTCAATTTCTTTACTTGCTCAGTTAATTCATCCAACCTCTCTTTATCAAGATTCTTGTATGGAGGTTGATTGGCATTATTCTATGGATATCCTACTACAGTGCTAGTACCCAATGATTGGTTCAGGACTTCAAAAATCTAGAGATATGAGGGATAGCCAGCCTAAGACTCTGGATGTAGGGGTTGATTTGCATTCTATTGATGATAACTAATAGCAGATGGAACTTAACTGACTAGGGGGACTAGACGAGGGACCAATGGTAACTAAGGAACTAGATTCGTGATGGGAGTATGATTGGTGAAACCCTAATTAAGGGTTGGGACTTGTCCTGGGTGAGCAATGAGTCCTATGATGGTAAAGGTCTGGACACATTTTTCCTTAAGGTAGTACTCACTTTTACAACTTCAGCATAGGCATCAAGTAGGGTATTGGGAGGGTTGTTTTTCCATTTAATGAAGGTAGAGGTCAGACTGTCAAGGCCTTCATAATAAACCTCTAGAGCAGTCACCTGATCAACAACATAGGGAGCCTGCAACCTAGAATAGGCATGATGAAACCTATTATTGAAGGATCCTATAGGCTCATTGACCTCTCTTTTATCATTAGTGAATTGTCAATAAAGCTCATTGGAACTAATGGGGACCCTGAACTTTTGTAAGAATGCATTCTCTAACTCATATCAATTTTGGATAGACCTAGCAGGCAAATGATTGTACCAATAAAATTCCTCCTCTCCTAAGGAGTAGGGAAAGATTCTACATGATAAATCCTCATGATTGATTCCCCTATCCTTAAGGCAAGTCTGGAATATTTGGATGTGTTCCTCAGTGGTTCTATTAGGGTCATTAACATGGAATTTGGAGCAAAAATCTTTGGGTTCTTGGGCATGACATTATAGTTGGTAAAAATCAATGGAGATGGGTTGTTGGCAAGGAAATCCATTGGTGGAGGTAGAGGTGGTAATGGCTAATTAATGAATGGTTGAGGATGTGGAATGGGAATGTCCTCAGACTCAAATGAAGATAATCCTGATGAAGATGGGGATGATGGAGGTGAATGGGTGGATGATGATTCACCCCTAGTTTTGGTCCTCTTTGACCTACTAGGGACTAGCAATTCCTAAAATTCCTCTTCTCCTGGAGTAGATCTGGTTCTTCTTCTGAATCTTTCAGGAGAGATGGCATTCAAAAAAATGATCCAGCTTAGCTTGTTCAAGCCCTCCTACTATCACCAATCTGTTGATGATGTTTTTTGCACAAAAACATCTCAGACAAAATATGAAATCCTATCTCTCTTAAAAGGTGAATATTTATCAGCAAGCCTCAAGAGATAACCCTAAGGTCTCTAATGTCAAGTCTTGACAATGGATAAACAACTTAGTGATAAATGTGAATATGTTGGTAATCACAATGGGACCTTACTACAAACAAAGATTGAATCTTCAATTTATCGGATCTAGCAATATGATGATGCTTTTAAATTTAAGTCTAATTTAGATGATAAAGGAAACAACAAAATATTAGGGTTCAAATAGATCACTAAAACTAATTGTATTCTAAGATTAATAATGCAGATTACAAAATATTTGAAATGGACCAATCCTACATCAACCAATTCTCATTTAATCCAGATAAATATGCAATTTAACAAGAATAGTGCAATATTCTAAGGTAATAATATTTTCAAATCATCAACATTTATCCAAGACAACCCTAAGACAATTGAAATTAATAAATATTCACAATTGAACTTGAGCACAATAAATATATAGTCCAAGCTAACCTTGCAAAGCAACTAACAGTCAGCTAGCTACAAAAAGTATGGACTAGGGATTGCTACAACACCTCAAATATCAAACCATAAACATCATTGAATCGATTCCAATCTTAACTACTAAACATCAATCCTCCTCAAAGAAATTTCAAAGATAAAATAAAAAGAACCATGCAAGATAAAAGAACACAAGTATGGCACCAAATCAAAATGCCATTACTTGCATCAAATTATCCACTATAGCAACATTTCCAGCTTTCTGTTACAATATTTGCTTGGGAGCACAATTCTCTAACTTCTACTTTGCTTAGTTCGCTATCTCTGTCTCTATTTCTTATCTATATCTCTAGCCCTTACAAATGAGGAAAAGTTCCATATTAATAGACGCCTCAAAACATGTCAGCCAAGACAAGTTTTTACAATAATAACTGGCCATAAAACAAGTTGGCCAAGAGAAATTAAAAAAAACATAAACTTTGCATTAAATGCATGAATTCCATCCAAGTCGGCCTAAGATTTCCAATGCATGCCAACATAATAGGGAAGCTCAAATCTTGATGTAGCCCAATATTAACCATATTTCCCCTTATCTTTATTCTAATCCAGCATTTCACACACCTTCAGAAGCACTTCATCCAAGTCGGACACAAAAGGAAATGGCAAGACCTTGAGTCGGGTCTCAATTGAGGTAATATCTTCCCTTGACTATTTTATTGATTTATCCCAATACACTTTGTATGTCAGATACTTTTGAATAAGAGCAAGGTAAGTGGCTGCATCATCTAATTGGTGCTCATTCACTAGGTCACCACTGATTGGAGCACAAACATCCCACCACAACCCTCTAAACTGTTCTAAGGTCAAAGAAAGCAATACATCCATTGTATACACCAATCAGAGTATCATCAATTTTCCTCCTCTACTTGTAGGTCTTCTTCAAAACCTTTTTCCTAATTTACAATGCTTCAAACCATTCCCATGGTTTGGTAGCCTTGGAGGAGGGAAAATTTTTATCTTTCACTAAGCTACCCTTGGTATACTCCATGATGGTTCTGGTTTTCTCCAACAAGATATCGATATCCTCTTTGTCTTGAGCTAACACCTCCTTCAACCAATCAGTTTCCCTTACAACATCTTTCCCTATTGAAAAAATATCCTTGATGGCCTCATTTCCTTTAGATTGCACCCTCTATAGCCAATTTGTAGAAGAGAAGATGCCTTCATCCTCTCCAATTTAGTAATAGTTTCTTTGGGGAGAAGGTTCCTAGTAGAAGATGAGGATCCAATAGTGATCTGGGGATACTTTTGATGAAAATTAAAGTGTCTCCAATACTCCATATTTCAGCACCATCAGAAAGAGCTCAATGTCTTGATTCTAGCGCGACTTCAACGGGACAAAAAGGAGTCTATTTGCACAAGTTATGGTCAGTCAAACCTTGGGTCAAACTACCATTAGGGGTCATCTAGAAAAGCAAAAAAAATGATTGTTTTGGAAATCAACAGAAGTGGCATCAAGTTGAAGAGGTCGTCGAGATGATTCTGGCAACGTTCATTTCGTTGAAATCCGACATTGTACGCTCGAGATATTGGCAGTCAAAGTTTAGTTGACTTGATGGTACAAGGGTGACATCATCAACCAATCCGTACAGTATGGAATCCAATTTGAAAAATCCAGGTGTGACATGTGGTAGTAGAATTAGACTATACGGACCAATCATTAGTCGACATGTGTTCCATCTGTACAGGTGATGTGGCTCTGTACTCCAGCGTGGCATCCAAGTTGACAGTCTAGTCATCGCTCACGAGGTTTCATTGGCCAATCCAGTTTTGACATGTGGCACCTCCACAGCATGCCACGTGTTCTCTTTCTTCTGTCAGCGTCGGTGAGCAGTCGATGAATCTATTTTGTTTAACAAAATGAATACTGAAGGGCTTGAACCCATGACCTCTTTGCAAAGAGTTGGTCGTTCCACCGTTGCACCCACCCGCGTCCACATAATATAAAATGACAAGTGTTTGTATTGTTGAATATTCGGCGCGAAAACAAAACCAAAAGGTGGTTGGCGGGGTTGGGACCGCCGACCAACTGTTCACCAAAAATATACACTACCAACAGACCACTGATGGCCGTTTAAATATGTATAGAGTCGGTTTCCTTTTCTTGTATGTTTAGGCCCAAGGCCTTAACAAAATTGCTTATTTTGTTGTATAACCCCCTAACCACTAAAACAAAAAGTGGTCTAAAACACAAATAATCCAATGTACGAATTGTTAATATGGGGGTTATGTTGTTTTTTTTTGCAATTATGAAGGATTTTGGCCTATTTAGGCTAATTTTATGTATAAAAGAGGGGGGAATGTAGCTCTTAGGAGTTCAGTGAATGCAAGTGATGAAGCAGAGAAATAGGTGAATGAAGGAGATTTCTGAGAGATTTTTGAAGACAATTTTGCACGACAGAGTATTGTCATGCTGTCAAAGTGCTGAAGAGATGGTCTTGGTGCATTTGTAATCTTTTTTTTTGGAGACTAATCGGATCGGTCTCACTCTATTAGAGCGGACCCGGAGATGTAGTCACGTTTGTGGAAAACTCCGTTATCAGATTGTTTGCACTTCTTTTGCACTTCTTCTCTCCTCTCTCATATTCTAATTTTCACCTTAAGTTTTCAGTTTTTATGCATAATTTCAATAATGTATGCATGAATTGTAATTCCTTTAAGTTGTTGTAATTAAGCATTCAATTACACAATTAGTCTAGATCCTATACAGATCAAGTGGTATCAGACCTCAGTTGACTATTATTGTAGTTGTTTTGAATGCTAACAAGATCTAGGATTCAGAAGAGGCTGAGCTCAAGGAGTATAATCTTGAGATTGGGGAAGTGAAAGAAATTTTTTGAAGATGTCACATTGTTTGGAATGGAGGTACACGAGGAACTCAATGAGCAAAGAGTTTTTGAAGAAACTTTCTAGTAGATGAAAGCTGAATTGTAGATACTACTTAAAGAAAGGGAAGAACACTTGAAACATGAAGAAGAGCATGGAATGAAGTAAAAATCAAGAAGAAGCAATCGGTGGTGATGAACCTCAAAATCTCCTCCATCTACCCCTCATGCTTCTCCTCCTTCTCCCTTCTTCTACACATTTTTTCTTTTCACGGTAATCCTTTTCCCAAAGAGGTATAAATAAGCCTCATATTAAATTGGATGTTAAGTTTGAACTACCTAAGTATTCTAGTGAATTAGATGCTGAAAAACTAGATGATTGGATTCAACAAGTAGAAGTCTATTGTAGAGTTCAAAATCTTTTTGATGATGCTTCTAGGATCCAGTTAGCCACTCTTCGGTTGGGAGGTACAACTCTTACTTGGTGGGAGAGTAGGACTAGATCAGAAATTTCACAGCATGGTAGAGTCAATTTATGTTGGTTAGAATTTATTAATGCTCTTAAAAAACAATTATATCCCTTAGGTCACATGCAGCAATTAATGATGAATTGGCAAGTGTTTAAACAAGGGAAAGGTCAAACTGTCCAAGAGTACACCCATGAATTTAGAAAGAAGGCTATTGCATTAAATGTACCTTTGTACACCCAGGATACTTTGTTAAAGTACATAGGAGGTCTTCATTCATATCTTAGACATTCCATTTTGGTTTTGAACCCTTGTAATTTGGATGAAGTGTCTGTTCAAGCTACACACTTAGAGTCAAGGGGAAAGGGTTCTTTCATTGATAATGATAACTTTGTAAAGAAATCTTCTAAGGTTGCAGAGACAGGGAAAGGAAAGAAGACAGCTATAGTCAAGAAGGATGACAAACTTTCTTGCTCTCATTGTGATAGGAAGGGACATGATGAAGATCATTGTTGGAAGTTGCATCCTGAATTGAAGCCTAAGTGGGCTCAGAGACAGAATCAGAAACAAAAAGGTAAGGAGAAATCCACAAATATTGTTATGGATTTGGGTTCTGATTCTGATGATGAAACTAAGATAACAGCTATGGGTATGAAAGGTAAAGCTTCTAATTCCAGTGTTTCCTTTGATAGTTGTGCTTCTACTTCTAAAGTGAATGATGTCTCTGAAGATAAGAAAAGGAATGAGCTTTTTCATTTAAGGGTTGTTGCTAAGAACATTAAGATTGATGCACTCATAGATAGTGGTTCTCATGTTAACTTAATTTCTGAAGATGTTGTAAGGAACTTGGGATTGAAAACTACATTGCATAAGAAACCTTATCCACTAGGTTGGATTTGTGGGAATGATAAATTGCAAGTAACAAGGTCACTTGATGTTTGAATAAATGCCACTTTTGGAGGTCCAAAAGTTCTCCAATGGGGAGGCCTGATCTGGGGGATATTTTCACCAAAAATTGAAATGTCTCCAATACTCCATATTTCAGCACCATTAGAAAGAGCTTAGTGTCTTGATTCGGCTGCTTGAATAGACAAAAAGGAGTCCATTTACTCAAAAGTTGACTAGTCAACATTTGGTCAAAGCGCGAGGAGGCGAAGTGGTCACTAGAGTGTGGTAGTGGGAGTTGAGAGCTCCATTGAGATGATTCTAGCAACATTCATTTGTTGTTAAAATCTGGCGTCGTATGCTTTCGAGATATTGAAAAGTCAAAAGTTTGGTTGACTTGATGGTACAACGAGGGGACATCATCGGTCGGTCGTGCTATATGGAATCAAGTGGACAAATCCAAGTGTGACGTAATGACGTAACGACTTAGGCTGTATGGACCAATCATTAGTTGACCGTGTTCCATCCGTCACAATTGATGTGACTCTGTACTCGGTGAATCTAGTCATATTGGCAGTTTTCATTAGCCAATCTAGTGTTGACATGTGGCACCTCCATGGCATGCCATGTGTTCTCTTCGCCTATCGGCATCGGTGAAGCGGATTAGTGAATCTATTTTGTTTAATAAAATGAATACTAAAAGGGCTCGAACACATGACCTCTTTACTGAAGTTGGCGTTCCATAGTTGCACCTACGCGTCCACATAATATAAAATAACAGAAGTGTTTGTTTTGTTGAATCTTATTGTGAGCTCTAAAACCAAAAAGGTGGTTGGTAGGGTTGAACCCACGACCAATTGTTCACAAAAATATACCCGACGGACCACCAATGAATTAGTTTAAATATATATAGAGTGGGGTTGTATGTTTTTAGGCCCAAAGGCCTTAACAAGAGTACTTATTTTGTTGTATGGCCCTAACCACTAAAACTAAAGTGGTCAAAAAAGACAAATAAGCCAATGTGTGGATTTTTAAGAGGGGGATTATGTTGTTTTTTGTAATTATGAAGGGTTTTGGCCTCTTTAGGCTAATTTTATGTATAAAAGAGGGGGGAATGTAGCTCTTAGGAGTTTAGAAAATACAAGTGAATGCAAGTGATATAGTGGAGAATAGGTGATACGAAAGAGGGATCTTGTGGATATTTTTGAGCCATTTTTGTATGATGGAGTTTTGTTATGCTGCCAAAGTGCTAGAAGGAATGGTCTTGGTGCATTTGTAATCTTTTTTGGAGATTAATCAGATCGGTCTGTCTATTGGAGTGGACCTAGAGACGTAGTCGCGATTGTGGCAAACTCCGTTATCAGATTGTTTGCACTTTTTCTCTCCTCTCTCACATTCTGATTTTCACCTTAAGTTTTAAGTTTTTAATGCATAAGTTCAATAATGTATGCATGAATTTGTAATTCCATTAAGTTGTTGAGAAATTGGCATTCAATTACACAATTAGTCGATCTATCTGAATCAAATAGGCTACAAGGGCTTCATCCGGATCTTCTAGGCATTTCTTAAGTCCCCTCATTCTCTTTTCTTTTAGCTCATGCTTAGATGCGAACCTCCTTTCTCATTCTTCCCAAAATAACTTCACGCTAGAACCGTGCTCTTTGTGCTTTGAGCCATGGAGGGTAGGCCCTAGCTTGATGGTTTGCAAGCTAAACTCCTCGAGGTCTCTGTCATGTAATAAAGAACTATAGTGGCAATGTGAACTACTTTGTTCGTGCTTCATCCACTTTTAGTCCTTGACATGAGCTTATCTTTCTTTTTACCTTTGTCCTTGCCAATCTTAAGCTGTGTCGATCGAGTTAAGGTGGAGCATCCTCCTATCCATAACCTATTTTCTCTTTATTTCCTTGTCTAGCCACTCTGGAACAGTGGACTCCAATTGCAACTCACCTTTTCCTATTTCCTCTTGTTGACCCTTGGACACATCTTCATCCAAACTCTGCTTCTCAGGAGTTTCATCTGCCTTGTTCTCCTTTTCTTTAGCATGTTCTTCTTGGTGGTCAGGTGATGGAGCTTTCACTAATTCCTGCTTGGCCAAGGGACATGTTAGTTCTAACAGGTGAGTCTTCATAGGCCACCAAAGGATACTGTATTACCTTTTCAACTTCTAGCTCTACACTATAAAGGTCTCCCTCATGAAATTTCTCTCCCTCAATGTCTGGATGATCTTCATCCTTCATGGACTCACCTAGTTCGTGTTGAGTTTCATGGGAGGATGGAACACCAAATTTTTGTTCTGCATGAGAAGATACCAGAGGAAGATCTGCCTTGGGCACACTATCCTTAGGAGGAGTCCTTGACTTCCTTGTGTATACCTATGTCTTTTCTCCTAAAGAACTCTCCATATTTACCATAGATGGATAAACTTCTCCCTCATCCTTAGAGCCTTCCTTCTTTGATAATCTTATGACCCTTCTTAGTTTTGGCATAGGAAAATCAACTTTAGGATTATGCATTTCAGTTTCTTCTTTACCAGACTTCTTAGTCCTTGTCCTCTTCTTAGCAATTGGCTTTCTCTTTTTCTTTGTTCTTTGGGCTTGCACCCCTTGTACACCCTTAATCTTGATTTTAAAGGGGGAATCCACCTTTCCTTTACCCTTGGGATCCCCCTGCTCAGCAGACTCCTCAGAAGTAGAGTGAGGGTCAAGATCTCCCATCAAATTGTAGATGCACTCTACACCTTCATTTTCCAACTCCCATAGGTTATTCCTTACCCACATTCTAGTAAATTTGGTGACTGGATCCATTAATTGTTTTAGTTATTTCTTTTCTTCCTCTAGCCAATCCACATCATGAATCAGCCTATCTTCCATAGCCTCATAAGCATGACCTTGAATCAAATCCCCATCATCTTCCAATTGATCAGGAACTTACTTTACATTGTACAATCGAACTAATTCAACAGGGAGCCAAGAGAAATTCTTCCTTCTTACCTCATATTCATCATTGCAATTTTCCCAGCAATCTTCTATCTCAACC
The DNA here is from genome assembly GCA_007258455.2 of Sequoia sempervirens. Lineage (NCBI taxonomy): Eukaryota > Viridiplantae > Streptophyta > Pinopsida > Cupressales > Cupressaceae > Sequoia > Sequoia sempervirens. The sequence continues at coordinate 15,571 of VDFB02021622.1, forward strand.
TTCTGGTTTTATTCTCTATTGGTCCTCCTTTAGGCTTAACCTATGATGTCAAACCTTAATCTCTTGGAGTGAAAGGACAAACCAAGTGTGCTCATCTCTTCTTCTGAAGCATGGGCTGAAACAATGGAAGGACATGCCTCTCTAGTTCTCATCCTTAATGGGAAATCTCCACCAAGACTAGATTTATGTTTTTCCCTTTTGACAATGGCATCAAAATCACAAATTTGTCTAGTTACCTCCAAAAGTAGAATATGATCAGTCAGATACCTTGGAAGTCGGTAAGGATCCCTTTTGTAGCCATCAATCCAAATGTAGGAGAAAGTTGGGAACTGAATAAACCAAGACCCATACTTCTTGATGAGTTCTTTTGCTTGATCTGAAATTCTGACATGTTCTGCATCCTGAAGTAATCTAGTCATGTGCATGGTGAATGCATCATTCACACTCCTATAGCTTGAACTTCCTAAATGCAATTGAGGATAAACCTCATTAATGACATCCTATTTGAAGATTCCCATTGTACTCAATCCAGATTCCCATTGTACTCAATCCCTTGTAGGGGTGAAATATGGCAAGTGCATAGACCAAGTATGATGTCATTGTGAAAGTCTCAGTTTGCAGCACATTGGATAGTTGCTCATGGATCACCCTACTAATCACACCATCCTAGTGATAGTCAATCATCTCTAGTTCCATCCTCACAATAGTGTGGCACATCCAATTTTTGAAAATTCTTGCACTCTTTAATCCAACCACCCTGCTAAGAAGAGTGATGTCATCATAATACTCCTTTTGAACTTTGCCCTGAATAGCTACTTGGGAAGTTTGGAATAGTTTGACTTGGGCTTCTCCAGCTAGGAATTGATGAGCTGTTGTGATTTCACAGTTTGTTCCTCATAGAATCCATTAGTTGCTTCCATGTTAAATGCCACCACATGAGACCTATCTAACATATCAAAAGTCTATCCAATGGAAACCGAATTGAGGTTTGCTATCACTCTCCCTATGGGCTAATAATTCTCTATGTTCCTTGGTCATAGTGTCTTGCACACTCAAGGATGAGCTCATAGCACTAAACTCTAGAAGGAAAACCTACTACATGTGACAAACCCAATTCCTTCATTCTTGTAGCCACCAAAGGAAGATCCTTGGCTACCATTCTTTCTTTAAACTCTTCGTAATCCCACAGTCTAACATTTGTATTAGTCACCTCTAACTAGATTGATGTGATTTTACTCTCAGGGATCTTTCTCTTGATGTCCATTTTAATATTTTCTACCTCAGATACTTAGGATCCCTCCATTATCTTGTTAGATTCACCTACACTCACCAAGGAAGGCATAGTAAAAACCACAAGAAAGCAATGTTAATCCATAAAAACATCGTTAGAATGAACCTCATACAATGAAGGTGTTATTAAACCTCATGTAAAATGATCATAAAATATTTTGGGTTTCAGGACCATCCACAAAATTTGAGCTAGAGAGGAATTTCAGGAAATTCTAGACTAGACAGATTTCGGTGGAATAGTCATAAGAACCTACCAACAATCAAATATGATCATTATCAATCAATAAAACACATAGGAGATCATAAGATAACATTAATTAATCATAATATGCATCATAAATCATTAATAAATCCAACTATTCCATATTTCCTTACATTTCATCATATTTTAGGGAAATCTAGCAGAGATGGGTTTCTACGAAGGAGGAGACACTTTGTAAACTTCAAAAAATCTAGGTAGCATAGGACTTCAGGAAAATCCAGGGTCAATGGAAATCCATGGAATATATGAAACTCTGAAAATGATAGCGGATTCTGGAAAAATAGAGGGAATCGCGAAAATTTGCCAAAGATGGAAAATCCTGAGGTGACTACGAAACCCAAATATTGGCGTTAGATCATGATTTTGCCCAGTATACGAGATCGATCATGAATTTCAAGGATTTAAGCCTAGGGAAAGTTTAATGTAGGCCTTATACAGATTTCTTTAGCATTCTAGGCTAGTTTTAAGGTGAAACGAGGTGGAATGGTGTTGCCCTAGGTTCAAACGCATAAATCTACCATTAACGTATAGACCATCATGATACTCAATCCTTTAAAGAATTGGGTCCTCATTAGAGAAATCCCTGACTCTCTATCAAGACTCCTCATAATGCAATGAGACAAAGAAGCTCAAAAATCAATTGGGAGATCACAAATCAAACATTATTATGGGAACCCTAGTATCAGACTCTTCAACACATGGGAATTTGAACCCCAAATAGACTCTATAACATCAAAGCACTACCTACAGTCACCAATGGAATAGAAGGGGATCAAATACTTACCATTTGATGTAGTGGGGCTCAAGTGAGGCAACAAATACCAACTCAATGACGTCCAACGAAGAAAACAATGAAATGCACAAGAAGTCACTCCTCAAATTAAATGATTCACACACTTAATGCTCCAAATCAAGGCTAATAATCTTAGGAACAAAATCCTTAGATCAATCAATGCCAAACAATAAAGCAAAATGAGGGTAAGTTCACTGAGATGGTTCCCAAAAAGGGGGCTTAAGTGGCCACTTTTTTTTTGAAATCAGGAAATGCTAACCTTGGACATGAAATTGAGGATAGTTACACTTAAAATTTTGAGATGGAAAAAAAAAAGGATCGAAGTGCTCTGAGGTCTACTTTC
>VDFB02021623.1:0-64469 GCA_007258455.2 Sequoia sempervirens
TAGATATTTATTGGAATTTATCCAATAATTTAATTTCTAATTTTCTTGATGTTCAATTTGCTTTAATTTGAAGCTCAAGTTTGCTTTTAAAGCTTGGTATTCTTAAGAGGTGGCTTTGTATGTTAAAGATCTCCTTGATAGCACAAGCTTGATTCTTATTGTATTGTAATATTCTTAATATGAATACAATCTAAATAGTGCTATTGTTCGCTATGCTTTTTACCATAAGGGTTTCCAAGGTTAAATTCTATATTATTTGTTATTTATTTGTTGAATGGTTTTAGATTTTGTGATTTAGTAGTAACTTTTCTATGAAGTTTAAGTTGGATTGTGTTTATCATTTGCTCCAAAAGGAGCTCACCATTAGACCCAACATAGTCATAAGTTTTTACAATAAAGTGTTTTGTCAAGTTGGGTGCACAAAGCAGCTTGGTGTAAGTGTAGACCCAAAGTGTAAATGATCTAAAACATCCTTAGACTACACCAATTCCACTTATTTGTGACAATCAAAAAAACTTTAGTAAAGAACTCACTTTATCATGCTTTTACCAAGCATATTAAGATCCAATGTCACTACATTCGAAAATTGTTTGATATTGATGATATTTCTCTCCATTAGTACACTTCTAAAGTACACTAATATTATTAGATATAATATTATGTTAGACATAATGTTAGAATACACTTTGTACACATTAACCTGTCAACTAAGGCGGATTTTCCTCCAATAGTTCGTCAACAATGGATATATCTTTGCTAATTGAGAGCATACATGATTGCAATGGTTAAGCATTTAATGAACAAGGTAATAGAACTAAAAGAGAGCAAGATCAAATCAAGGAGACAAGTTTATCCCAGAGAAACCCACTTCAGGTGTAAACTTCAAATGAAATGTAAGCACAATCTCACTTAATACTTTTTAAAATGGCATTCGAAAGGGTCTCATCCCATAATTTAGCTGGACAGAACTCATAAACCTGTATCTAAGCCATCAAACAACCTCCAAAAACCCTTGAATCTCTTCCCTAGCCTATACTCCTATGACAACCCCAAAACACTCAAATTATTCAACTAGAATCTCCAATAACAACCCTCAACAATACATAGAAGTGACTAAGAATAACTAAAACATGTCCCAAAGTGACTATATGTAGATTTAGAATGCATTAGGGAACCAAAGAGACTAGAGAATAATGCCAAGAAGAGGAAAATTTGAGAACTACAATGTCACTAGACACACAAATCCAAGCATGGCATTTTCACTACTTTTGATAAAGAGGTGATTGTGTTTTGGCCGCAATAAAGACAAATTAATCAATGGCAGTTATGCTCTCATTGCATACTATAATTGACAATTTTTCCACAAGAAGCTAAATATTCCATTCCAGATCCTCTCTCTTGCCAAAACCTACATTTTGATGTCATACACCATCTAATACATTAATGTAATGAAATTTCTGGATTTAACTGTATGATAATTTTTACATCAACAAGATTATGGATCATGGAGTATGATTTGAAACGTTGATGTAAAAATTATCACATAGTTAAATCCAGAAATTATCACACTAATATCATGATGGACCATGGAGTATGATCTGAAACATTGATGTAAAAATTATCACACAGTTAAATCCAAAAATTTCATTACATTAATATCATGGACTATGGAAAATTCATGTCGTTGATCTAATACATTTTACAGCATTCAAGAGACTATCCTTGATCCAAAAGCATGAAATGAAGTACAAAAACCAGATTCTTTATAAATCTCATTTAGGCATTTATTGCTAGGATAATGATGTAATAACACTACATTACTTATGTCTAAAAAGTAACATAGAATTAAGTTACGAACAGATTGTAGCTTCCCCATTCAATAATTGTTGAAGTGTATGTCATCCAATCTCCCAAACTCAATGCATTCATTTTCAAGCTTTCTTTATGATCTCCTTTGCTCAGCATGGTACTTCCAAGAATATGGATACATAGGCATCTATTCCAAATAGCCACCTAGACAATCTAAATAGCATCCTCTCATTAGGCAATTGTGTTTATAGTGAATCTATACAATTGATTTGCATTGAATGGAAAGCACCAAGCATGGTTTTAGCATTGCTTTCTCAACCAATCCCTCCACTATTCCAAACTCTACATGTCATTATTTGTACCATCAATCCCAACTACAAAAATTCTTCCCTAGTCTCATTAACATCTACACAAGAACTATAATCTCTTCTTCACCATGGCCAAGCTTCCAATGCAAGTACAATCAATCTCTCAAGATGTGCTACAATCAAGCAACATCTCTATGTAGCACCACAACATTGTCTCTGCCAGATTACCATCATGACCTCCACCTACAACTTCCCCAACATCGATGCACTTGTTAATGCCACTGTAATATGCACCCTGCTTATTGTTGTTTTTGGTGTGTTTGCAGTTTCGAGATTTGCAATATGACTAAACAATAACAATAACTACAACCCAAAATATTTGCAATACAATGTGCTGATTTCTCAACTATTTAGAAATATCCACAAACTGAAATATATTCCAGATTAATCACAGAAGTATTACATTCATCAAATAAGGGTTTAAAGATCATCCTAATGGCTACAATACTCTTAAAAATACATTTCAGACATACCCATTAAGTGCTGAGTGAAATAGTTTGAAACTGCACTTTGAACCAACAACCTGGAACTCTGTAAATGTGAATATACTTCACCAAAAAACCTGCTGCTCCACCCCTATTTAATTTCTTGAGTGATTGTCAAGCATAGGTGCCCCAAACTCCACCAAAATCTGCCCCAAAACCTAGGCGCTTTGACTTCCAGCTCCCATGCCCCCCATGGATTGGTACGGCCAACTGGGGAAAGAGTACGACCAGCAAATGGAGGTGTGTTATGTGTGTAATACAGCTCTTCAACCTGCTGTAAGTAATGCTTCAATTCTTCCCTTAAAATTCTATCTTTAAACCCCAAGCAAAATTACCACAATCTGCAACAATGAAGCTCATGTATTATTTTTGGATGAAATCACCTGTTTATCCACCAAGAAAAATCTTACACTTTCGAAATGGATGTTTTATGTAAGGGTTTTCGTCCTCACAAAGCTATGGAAGAATGATGTTCAACCTACAAAGTCTCCTCATAAATTTCCAATCATGAAAGCCAAAAATGAGCTCCAACACTTTTATTTACTCCTCCAAAACCCCACGCCCCTCCTGGGAAAATAAACATTTAATTTATTTTAACAAAATTCCCTTTATGTCTCCCAAGTAGGCGTCCCACTTTAAAACAACTTAAATTTAACTTTTTTTAAAAGCCCCTTATGTCCCCTAGGCACCATAAAATAAAGTCACCTATAATATATTAAAAATAATGTTAAGTTAAATATTTAATTTAACTTATAACATCAATGTTATTTAAAATAATTCTCCAAGCCATTAAATATCACCAAATAAACATTAGATGCAATAACTGAACATGCCAAGGAAAAATCGACACGGTATGGCCAAGTCAATGTTGAGGACGTGACTTACTAAAAATAGTAATATTGGGCCAAGCGCCCAAAAACACTCTAGAAAGTGCCAAAATGAAACTTGTATAGCCTCAAATGCACTACAACACAATGGAATATGCCAAATGGTTTAACACATGGCATCCAAGAATTGTGGAGTCCCCTAACCAAACCACATTAGCCTACAAGAATTTGAAGAATAGGCTGTCATCAACAATCAACTACTTAGGAAGGGGGCATTACAACCACCGTCCCTAGGGTGATTCTATTTGATGCCCTAAAGCTCTCCTACTTCAATAGTGGAATCATGGAATCCCAACTCATAGCCAAGATGATTTATAATCCTAGAGATGTTAACTTTTATGAACAAAGTAATGAATGTTTTTCATCAAGTTAAGATTATGAAAGTAAAATGTGCCCTTATATAATTTTGATTTCTTGTCTATAATCAATTAAAGCAAGGCGAAAAACCAAAGGCAACTTTTTGACTTGTCACTTAAATTATCATCGTCAAGATAATTCATAAAAATGACTCTAGGAATTAGATTCTTTCAAGTCTCTCTTGAATTAGCATTCTAAAAATTCAACAAACATCCCCTTTGCCACTTCTCCTAGGTGCAATAAAATTCCAATAGATGCCTCCACTCACTACTATTCAAAGTAGACTCATCAAAAAAATGGAACTATTTTCGAACAAAAGATCAATGTTGGGAAAGTTGTCTCACCCTTGCATCATAGCATTAAGAACCAAAAAAATGCAATTTCAGGCTATAGAACACAAAAATACTATTTTCAAGGCTCTAGGGGTGATTTTGGCCCCAAAAATGTCAAAACAGGACCCAACTAAAGTAAGCAAGTAATGGCAACATGGATCTCTTTGAGATCTTGAATTTAAAAAAAGGTGGGCTCACTCGACTTCCAAATCATAAGTTGGGCCTCCCACATCAAAAATGTAAAAACATCCATAATGCATAAGATAGTTGTAAGATAAAGTCACACTTGTTGACCAACTTATTGTTGGTATAAACAAAGAAATGATATGAGAGAAAATGGCTTAAAATGGTTTGTGTCTCAAGGATTGAGCACAACATTATATAGTCATAGAAATTCACTATTACAAAAATCATATTTAATGTTACATCTACCTCATTCAATGATAGTAGAACATGTTCATTAAAGAGCTGCAACAACCTTACTTAATAACCTACACCTAACAACCTAAATACATACAAGTGTGAATACACTTTATTACATCAATATTATATTATAGTACCCACCTTAATGACTAAACAAAAAGGATTTGGAGGTTTAGACATTAAATATAGCTCCTAAAATGTGTAGAAACAACAAGAAGTATCTACATAAACAACCTTCATGACAGCAAGTGCAAAGAAAGAACATAGTGAATATGCCTTGCTGCAGAGTTATCAATTGGTTTACATGTCCTCCAAGGTAACTCATCTAATTTGGTGAAGTTATCTTCAGGGTCGCCTCCATAGTACCATTGGGGCCTCCAAAGCACAATTTCATGTCCCCTTCTCAAGCGTAAGTCCAATGAAAACCCCTAGCCTATTATTTTACTTCCCATAGGCTAATAGGGTGGTTAAATGGAAATAATTTAATAATTTCACTTAAGTTGTTTATAAAATAACTTTAGTTATATTCATAAAAAGGTAATTTATGTTTTATTATTAAAAAGGTTTTTGAAAGAGGAACCGAAAGTGAGGCTAGGATTGGGGTCCAAAAAGTAATGCAATTTATAAAGGTTCTTCTAGTCGCTTGTTGAAAAATAAAGTTTGGAGGGAAAAGGAGCAAAAAAAATTATTATTATTTTTCCTCAAAAAGCATATATAAGGAGGAATTGAATGGAGAGAATTACCAATTCATATTATCAAATCCATTTCTCTAGAGATTGAACATTGCTCGTCTTTTCTACCCTAGGACAAAAACCCTTTGGAAAGAATGGATTTAAGAAAAAAAACCTTCCTATTCATTTGAATAATTCCATCCAAGAATTACCATTGTGTTGAACAAATGCGAAGTTCTTCCAGTTTCAGTTATTTGGTTAGGTGGGATTTTCAATATATATTTCAATTTGGTGTAAGTGTGTAGTTTCTAGATTTTGGATTGAAAAAGCTTTCAACCTCTAATTAAGTTGATTTTTGAATATTTATTTGATGAAGGCTTAAGTATGAAATCTTTTAATGTTTATTTGTGGCCATCCTAGGCTGGCCGTACATTATTTTATTGTTAATGATTATTAGAAGGAGCTGAATGCTGATTTACGTTATGTTTGAGAGATAATATGCAGCCATACTCATGTAAATTGAAGCAGTTCATTTTAAGGAAAGCTTATAGTTATATATATTATATGAGCTAATTTTACCTGCTGCCATACCTTTTTTATGACATATTTGCAGCCTTTATTCAACCAAATAATAATATACTTTCAGAATCAACAATAGAACTTCCAACCTTTTCAATCTACAGAAAAGACTTGTTTCAAAACTCAAAGGATCCTTGGATTAACTAGTGGCCAGTTGATTGCCTATATTTTATTTCCAAAATTCCTAACAAGAGAAAATTTGGCTTAATAGTTAGACTTGCAACCTCTTCAATCAAAAGAGGAGAAAGGCTCACTTAGGAAACCGGAGACCCTAAGATTTGAATGGTGACCAATTGATTACAACTTTCTTGCTATCTAAAACTCTTACCCAAGGAGAACCTAGCTCAGCAGCAGAACCTACTGATGAATTTTATGATCAGATGTAAATGCACAGAAAATAATTCAAAATCAGAGGCAATAACACAGCAGTTACCCTGGGAAAACCCTCCTCTTGAGGGAGAAAAACCCAGCAACAAAGATCTCTCTTATATATAAAATAATGGCAATAAGTCTCTTTACAAAGAGGCCACACACAGGGCCAATATCAGTATCAACAATGGCTGTTGACTGTATAACAATCAAGTACTCTGCTCTTACTTGAACTCTGTTCTGCACTTACAGAAAATCGCAATCTGCTCTTGGAGGAAATTCACATTTCTCCCTTGAAGAGTTAGCTCTTGTTAGCTCTTGTTCAAGCTCGCAACCTGATCTTTGATGGTAAGCAACCTGTTCACAATGAGTTCGTCCTTGCAAGTAATACATACAAGATAGTATATTGCTCTTGATCTCACACTGTATGATCTCGCAGAACCAGTGTAGGCGCACTCAGATCTCAGATGAATTCGCACTGATCCTTTGCATAGTCCGCACCTTGATATCAGTTCAAATCGATGGAGATGATAGTAGTCGCTTATTCACATGCTTATTCACATCTAGAATCTGTTCGCACTTGATATTTTGAATCTGCACCTTGAATAATTCGCTAATTGTAGCTTCGCCTTGATCAGATAATATATTTGCACTGTATAATGCAAGGCTGATGAGGGTGACTGAAATCTGCTTGCTTTTCTTTTCATGAAGGATGAACAGGAGGAATATAAATACACATCCTCAAGACCCTTTAAGTCGGCCTCAATATATTTCTAATATTCTTTCACAAAGGTCGGCCTTAATTTAAATAAGAGATATCAAGAATCTTTTATGTCGGCCCATAAGGAAAACAAGAAGAATGTCGGCCTAGATGAATGCCTCTTCACAAGAGGTCGGCCTCAAATAACAACACATTAAATGACTTCTTATGTCGGCTATACAAGGTGAGGATGAACAATAACAATAAAGTAAATTGAATAGCCAACGGCTATAAATTCAATTTAAGTCTTTCTCAAAAGAAGTGAGCTGGAAGGAACTACCGCGGCTGCTCTAACATTAACACTCCCTCTCAGCTAGGGAGAGAACTTCCAGCTGCATAGAACATATTATCTCCATATGAGGTTCATCTGCCACCATTGCCTGCAATCAGATATAAAGAGAGATATATCACCTCAATGTGATATCAACCATCACATGGTTAAGTGCTAGTGTTCATCACTTGCGTGATGGTGTCACCTCAAAGTGACTTTCACCATGGCTCTCCCAGAGGGTGAAACACGAGTACAGAAAGATCATCACGGACTCTCTCTCGTGATGTTGTCATGGAGTCACACACATGACATCCACCATGACTCAGCTCAGAGGGTGGAACTGAGGGCTTTCACCTCAAATTCTTCCGTCACAGAAGAAGATGCAATAGTAAGTACCAAGTGTTCATCACTTGCGTGATGTTGTCACCTCAAGTGACTTTCACCATGACTCTCTCAGAGGGTGAAACACAAGTACAACATATGTCATGGAGTCGCACACATGACATCCACCATGACTCAGCTCAGAGGGTGGAAACAAGGGCTTTCACCTCAAATTCTTCGATCCTGAGAAGAGATGCATTAACAAGGGATTTCACCTCGAACTTCTCTCTCCGCAGGAGAAAACTCATTAACAAAGGCTCAGCGTCTGAGACTCATACTCGATCAAGGCTGGATTCTCCACCATACCAAGCTTGTCTCGAAAGTACGAACTTTACCACTGGCGAGAGCTTGGTACTGCCGTCGCTCCTCCCGGGAATGCTAATCTACCTCAAGCTGTCTGACCTTTGTGATTACCATATCACGATATAGTGGTACCCGATCTCAACATGCTTGGATCGTCATGAAACCACAGGATTATTGAGAAGGCTTCACACAACTACGATTTATCATAATGAATAATGGTGGGCTTCATTGATTGTCAAAACAATCACACCGCAAAGGAGCTTCTGGCTCCCTACTGCTTCTCGAGGATTACCATGCCTTTCTGCAATATACTTTCGGCCTCTGGCTGTACTCAGCGCTTAGGAAGAATGCTTCTGCTGCACCGAGGAAATCATGCGAGCAAAGCTGATAGCGGCCGAGGTGCTCTTACGATGCAATGACACAAGCACACTTGTCCGAATCAATGAAATTAAGTAACTCCAGAGTCTGCATCGAAGTGTAAGCTGGCCCATGTCAACTATTGCGCCCAGGTATCTCGGGGATATGTTTGACGCGGCAAAATATACTCTATCCCCGAATCCCACCCCTGCTGCTAAAATGCCTCACCCCTCGCTCTCAAGTCAGCAACTAATTGCCTCAAGATCCATCAACCTCCCCTTTGCTGCAAGATCCATCCTTGGCTGCTTAGGCAGGGTGCCGTATTTCTTGGGGCTGTGACTCCCTCTAAATCTTGAGGCACTAGCATCAACCTTGACCTCTTAGTCCAAGATTGCCTGCAACACTTTGACTTAGATAAATGTTTTCCAGCGCACACCTCTGGTACTGTAGAGAGTTCAGGATAGTCTTTCTTGACCTCATCTCAGATCTCACTATTCTGAATAGGTTTGCGGAGCTACCAATGATAAATCCAGAAGGCAATCTTGAGCATTTATGATCTCAGCAACTGAAGGGATCCTCTAAGGGTTTAGCAGCAATCTTCACTTCTTCTCAGTGAGTTACAAGACTCCCTCTTGATCCTTGCTCCAAAGATTGCATAGAAGACTTCTGGAAGTGAGCTCCCTCTGGCCACCAGCTTAGTCCCAAGGCTGCTTGATTATTTCTTTGGTCGGCATGACTTCCTCACAAGATGCCTCAAGCTTTTCATTATTAAGCAATTTCTCATCACCTTCTTGCTCCTGCAAGCATTTTAGAGAGAGATTACTTAACAGTTTGTAATTACCCAAAGAAATAACAAGACTGGAATCATACAAGATTTACAATCACAGGTTATAACATGAACACATAAGCTTTTATGCACAATGTTAGAACATGAATAAATAAATCAATCAAAAGATCAAACTAGAGGGTTAAAGGAACTTATCTCTATAAGATTTGATATAGCTCCTTCGTTCATTCATTTGTTTGCTCCTCTCGAGAGTGCCTATCTCTGCCCAATAAAAGAATGATCTGCACAGCTGCAGATTTCTTGAATGCATTAAACGGTTGGCATGTAGAATCAACTCTCCCAAGAGTTCAAGATTCTATCACAACACATGCATTGGAGAAGGGTATCGATGTGATCAACCTATCACAACATAAGGATACCAATCTCTTCTCTTTTGCTGATTCTTATCTCAAGGATATATATCAAAGAATTTATATGATTAGTCTAGATCAACTCACAATGGATAATTTGAAGTATTCAAAGAATCTTTGACCTAGAAATCACAAGTTAAGAGAAGTAACAATCTCCTTATACTAATCACACAATGTCCAAGATACAACAAATAAAGAATACTTGTTTGTAGTGAGATACGCTGATTTAAAGTACAGATCAACATGCAACTTTTACGTTTTGAATACAGGCCCATGATAGAAATGTGATTTCAACAAGACACAAAATACTTATCTGCAATTATTCAACACGGTATGCTGTTCTTATACTCAGATCAATCCACAGCCTTCATGACTCGAGCACAGACTCATGACAAGGTTAAATTTGAACAAGGCCCATGACTGCTCAAATTTGCAGTGCACTATGTTTCCTACTGCAATCCAAGGTTATGCAACATGCATACTAGCAATACCCAAATTGTTAGAGATAGATAGGATCATTACACGAAAGACTTTATCAGATCTGCACAACTGAGATTCACATAAAGGAATATAAACAAAGAAAGGAACCAAATACTTATCTCTATTTGATTCCAGCCTTTTGATTTCAACCCTTGGCAGCTCAATCTGACATGTGCTTTTAGATAACAGATCCCGGGAGGTGAGATCACCGCATATAACTCTCAGATCTCAGATTGATAGCAATATGTCTCAAGTAAACTCATGAAGAGAGCCAGGATGATGCACTCCTTTCGTAGATGACAAAACTGGACTTTTCTGAAATGGAAGGACCAAAGAATGCATCCCGCACAAAAGTACTCTACTTGCTCAAGTAGAAGACTTTAGATCTGACTTCGAATTATTTTTTCAAGATCTGATCGGATCTTTCCACAGACCCGCTCTGATACCATGATGAATTTTATGATCAGATGTAAATGCACAGAAAATAATTCAAAATCAGAGACAATAACACAGCAGTTACCCTAGGAAAACCCTCCTCTTGAGGGAGAAAAACCCAGCAACAAAGATCTCTCTTATATATAAAATAATGGCAATAAGTCTCTTTACAAAGAGGCCACACACAGGGCCAATATCAGTATCAACAATGGCTGTTGACTGTATAACAATCAAGTACTCTGCTCTTACTTGAACTCTGTTCTGCACTTACAAAAAATCGCAATCTGCTCTTGGAGGAAATTCACATTTCTCCCTTGAAGAGTTAGCTCTTGTTAGCTCTTGTTCAAGCTCGCAACCTGATCTTTGATGGTAAGCAACCTGTTCACAATGAGTTCGTCCTTGCAAGTAATACATACAAGATAGTATATTGCTCTTGATCTCACACTGTATGATCTCGCAGAACCAGTGTAGGCGCACTCAGATCTCAGATGAATTCGCACTGATCCTTTGCATAGTCCGCACCTTGATATCAGTTCAAATCGATGGAGATGATAGTAGTCGCTTATTCACATGCTTATTCACATCTAGAATCTGTTCGCACTTGATATTTTGAATCTGCACCTTGAATAATTCGCTAATTGTAGCTTCGCCTTGATCAGATAATATATTTGCACTGTATAATGCAAGGCTGATGAGGGTGACTGAAATCTGCTTGCTTTTCTTTTCATGAAGGATGAACAGGAGGAATATAAATACACATCCTCAAGACCCTTTAAGTCGGCCTCAATATATTTCTAATATTCTTTCACAAAGGTCGGCCTTAATTTAAATAAGAGATATCAAGAATCTTTTATGTCGGCCCATAAGGAAAACAAGAAGAATGTCGGCCTAGATGAATGCCTCTTCACAAGAGGTCGGCCTCAAATAACAACACATTAAATGACTTCTTATGTCGGCTATACAAGGTGAGGATGAACAATAACAATAAAGTAAATTGAATAGCCAACGGCTATAAATTCAATTTAAGTCTTTCTCAAAAGAAGTGAGCTGGAAGGAACTACCGCGGCTGCTCTAACATTAACACCTACAACCTCTTCAATCAAGACTCACTTCAAAATTTGAAAAGCCCTAACTTTTGATCAAGTTACAGGTTCATAAGAAAAACTCCAGGCTTGCACCAAAATTGCACACAAGAACAGGATTCCCAAATTTCCAACCCTTTAAATCATCAAAGAAAGAATCATGTTGGGCTAAGTTACCGAAATCGTCTATTTTATCTGCCGTATCCGAGTACGGGACATATTGAAACGGATACGTGTTGGAATCCTTGCGGAAGCGACCAGGAGTTGGATTTTTTTATGTCTAAAACGGATCACGATTTTTTGGCGAATCTAAACGTTTTTAAAATGACATGGCATTTTTTGCGGGGCTTTCAAGGCGTTTGGCGCAAACATCGAAACCTTTTGGCAACGTTTTCGAATGAAATAGAAGCCGAATAAACCCTAAATCGTTCATTTCTCGTCTTCAGCTACCGTTTTACCGTTTTCTTCTTCTAGCGAAAAACCTAAGGCGGCCGATTTTATCTAGACCTCCGCTTGTTGTTGGCTTCTCCAGACAGCGTCACCACTGGTTGCAACTGGTTGTAGGAAGGCGAGGAACGCATGGGGAGTGGTTGCAGGCAGCGTGAGGCATGGTTTCCATTGACGCGGCTGCAAAAACTCGTGGTCTCCATTGACGCGTGGTTTCCATTGACGCGGCAGCGTGAGGTTGCAGGCTACGCACGAAATCCTCCAGTGACGCGGCTCCACTCCAGGTTTTTTATTTTTTCTCATTTATATTTGTTTACAAAGTTTGTAATATTAATAAATGAAAGATTAAAAAATTAAAATTATATAGATTATATTATAAATTCATAGGTTTATTATTGATTATAAATTTTAATTTTATTTTATAATATATTTCACTATTTAGCTAATAATAAATATTATAATATATTTGATATTTCCTAAAAATTTATAATTGTTTTAAAGTTTTTTGATATGAATGAAATTTGAATCATTTGAAATTAATTATTAACTATTTAGTATTATTATTAATTAACTATTAAATTATTTATTTTTTATTTTTTATTAATCTATTAAGAATTATCCATTATTAATTTATTATTAAAATATTAATAACTTAATAATTCTAAGTCTTTATTTATTATTTTAATTATTAATATCTATATTTTAGTTATTACTTATTATTTAATTTAATTTATATTAATAATAAATAATAATATATTACATTATTAATAAATTAATATAATCAAATTTAATATACTAGACTTAAAAATTTAAAATTGTAAATTATAGAAGTGTAATCGAAATTCAAATTTGAATATATTGCTAGTAGTCTTACTAATTGCAGTTTACTATTTAACATTTATTGTTCAATAATTGTTTTTTTAATTTTTTGTAGCTGCATAATGGCAATTAGTTCTACTTCTACTGCTCGACCCACCTTTAAAACCGACCCAAATTCACCTTTATGGAAACATGTGCAAATGATACAAGAAGTGAAAGGGGGAGGAACATTTGTTTGGATATGCAATCATTGTAAAGTTCAGTATACTAGCTCATACAGTCGTGTGAAATGCCATTTATGTGCCATTCCTAAACAAGGAATTGCAGTATGTACAGGGGAAAATGGTAAAGAGTTACATCCTGACAAAGTAGCAGCATATATTAAAGAGCAAGAGGAAGCAGATGCAAGACTTGGTCATGCCACAAACCATCCTTTGTTGAGAGGAAGAAGAAGTGGAAGGGGATCAAAGAGGCCTCCTCCTTGTCCAACACATAGTGACTTTGTTGATGTTGTAGAAAGCCACCCAGTTTTGGGTAGAAGTGAAGATCCTGTTGGTGTGAAGAGAAGCAAGGGGCCATTAGAAAAAGCATTTAATCTTGAAGCTAGAGAGCTTGCAGATCAAGCCATTGCAAGATGTCTATATGCAAACGGTTTGGCATTTAATGTTGTAAGATCACCATATTGGCAGAATATGTTGAGAAAGGCAAGTGACTGTCCACAAGGGTACACAGGGCCAGGTTATGAGAAGGTGCGTACCACCTTACTAGCAAAGGAGGTAAACGGCATAAACAATGCATTGACTCACATTAGAAATTCATGGAAAAAAACAGGGGTGTCAATTGTTTCTGATGGATGGAAGGATGCCAAAAACCAGCCATTAATCAATGTGATTGCAGTGTGCCCTAAAGGGGCAATGTTTTTGAAAGCCGTGGATTGTGAAGGACAAGTGAAGGATGCACAATTTATTGCTAACATCCTTATACAGTGCATTCAGGATGTGGGTCCTGAAAATGTTGTCCAAGTAATAACAGACAACGCAAAGAATTGTCGAGCTTCAAGTATGTTGATTGAGACACGATTTGAGCACATATTTTGGACACCTTGTGCTATTCACTCTCTCAACCTCATACTACAAAAGTTGGGTGCGAAAATAAATTGGATCAAACAAATGTATGCTAAAGCTGAAGAGATCCAAATGTTCATCACAAACCATCAAATGTCACAGGCCATTTTTAGATCATTTTCGGTGTTGGACTTGTTGAAGGTAATTGAAACACTTCAACTTTTAAATTTTACATTTCACTTTAGTAATTACTAATTACTAATTTATTTTTTAAACTCAAGAATGCCTTCTTTATATTTTAATTTTAATTTTAAATTTTTGAATAGGTTGCCGAAACCATATTTGCATCAAACACGATTGTCTTGAGGCGACTTGTGAAGGTGCGAGGGGCACTTTCTAGCATGCTTATCAGTCAAAGTTGGTCCCTATGGAGGCAATCCAATACTGAAAGGGCAACAAATGTAAAACAGATGATCTTAGATGACACTTGGTGGGAACGAGCAGAATATCTTCTTAAATTCACTGAGCCCATCATGAGTATGATCCGTTTTACTGACATGGATAAGCCATGTTTGGGAGAGGTATATGATGGCATTGATACAATGATCGAGCAAATGAAAATTGTCATCAACGAAAAAGAGCAAGATCCCGAAGAAACTTTCTTCAAAGAGGTGCAAACAATTTGCGTTGAGCGGTGGAACAAAATGACCACCCCACTACATCTTCTTGCATTTGCATTGACTCCCAAGTTTTATAGTGATGAGATTCTTGCTTTGCCATCAAGAGTGCAACCATATTCAGATCTAGAAGTTGGTGTTGGGTGTAGGACAGCACTTAGTAGACTCTTCCCTGATCAAGAAACGGAGTATTTAGTTAGAGCTGAGTTTGCTGATTTTGTAGCCAGCAAAAATCAAAGTATTGGTGCTTCAATTGACAAGTATAGGATGGATGCTCATTCTTGGTGGTATATCAATGGCTTTACAACACCACATCTCCAAGCTCTTGCGATCAAAGTTTTATCGCAAGTAAGTTACTTAGTTTTATTGCACTCTCTAAATTTATATTGTTTACTATTTTAAAAATAATAAAATGGTTAACTTCAAATTTAAAGCTTGATTTACAATTTTATAATTGTAAGTTCCTCTCACTTTGTTTCAATAGGTTGCTAGTCCCTCTTCAGCTGAGCGAAATTGGAGTACATACTCCTTTATCCACTCAGTGAAACGCAACCGATTGGCAGCAAGTAAGGCGGAAGAGCTTGTTTATGTGGATTCCAACTTGCGCCTTCTTACTCATAAAAAGAATGAGTATAAAGAAGGAGGCACGAGGTTGTGGGATGTAGATCCAGAGCGAACTGATTTGGATTTTTCAGCTGCCACACAATCTTTACTTTCTGTGGAGTTGGATACCCAGCATGCTTCCAATGAGAGTGCTAGTGGGGCTGCATGTGGTTCTACTTATTTACCTACATCATCTAATGTCAATGATGATGTTGATCTTAATCTTCCTGATGAGCCATATGATGCCTATTGTTAATTGTATTACTTTGTTTTGAATGTTGAACCGATGAACAATGAATTCAATATAATTATATACCTATCGTAACATTCAAGTTTTGAAAAATTGATATCAAATTAATTTAGTATAATTGTATTTCAGATTTGTTATATTTATGGTAGTTCTAACAACTGTTTAGCATATGCATGATATGTGGTATTTTAAATTTAATTCTTGTTTTTACTTTCTAGGCTACAAATATGTCTATATCTATGATTTTTATATGTTTTATGTACGGACATACCCAAACATACCCACCCAAAAACAAAAAAAAATGTCGTACCAGCGTACCGTACCCGTACCCGTACCCGATTCGGCAACTTAGATGTTGGGAGTAGGGAGACACTAAGATCTGAAGAAGTCACACTTAGTCACAGGCAACAAAATTGCATGTAGTCCATATCAAATCTTTGCTTACTAATATGATATTTTGCAATCATCCAAAAATGTTGAGTAAAATTTGACTTCAGTCACACTTATGTGTTAAAGACCATACAACAGATAGGGGAGAGATCGGGTCATAAGCTTTAAACAACAAAAGGCTAATGGGCTCAAGACACTTGAAAATAATAAGTTGCTTATGGCCATTAATGCCTTTGAATTGCTCTAACCAAAGATTGCACAACATAAAACACTTATTTTAGTCAAATATTCCTTCTTCTAAACTGGATAATATCTGCATGCTACCTAATAGTTTAAAAATAATGACAAATCCTTTTTGTTAACTAGAAGTTGCCGTTTCCATGGCATTCATCAGAACAGATTCAAATTGTGCCAGTTACAAGAACAGGGAGAAAGCAATTTCCATGCCAAATAACAGAGCATGATAACAAGATCTGAAAAGTAAGATCCATGCATCTCAATGGTTTGTGTATTGTAATTGCTTGTCTTAATACACCTTGGTTTATACCGGTAAATCAACCGCCAGTAAGCTCAAGTGGGTCATCATCTAATGATTAGTTCGAGCAATTTCCGTAATGATGACCCAGATTATTTCTGTAAGACACTCAATAAGATGCTTTACAGAAACACTGTGACATATCTCAATGTGAGTCAATTGAGTTGAACCGGTTAAAATTAAGTGTCAACCCACCTGAAAAGAAACTTCAATTCAAATTTAAAATTTGGTAACTCGTCACAATGTTGATAAACATCACATTAGCTTCATAATGGCATAATCACACACCTGTGAAGAGTCAAAGGTTAGGGAGAAAGAGTACATAGGAAAATGCCACTATGACATCAAGAATGGCATACACGGCAAGACTTAAGTTGAATTAATGTTGTTTATACACTTGAATAGTCCCTATAGACCAATTTGGTTTAAAAAACCCTTTGAAGGCATCATCATTTAACCTTCTACACCAGAAAGGGTCCAGACCATAGTCATGCAATACACATGGTTACTTATTAACATATCCAAAACAGGTGCATGTGGCTTTTCACTATTTCTCACTATTCAGCTCCTCATCTGCCCGCTCTTCAGGCACCACATTTACATTGCTAGTAGTTAGTACTACTATTTCCAGCTCTACAATAAGCCCCTTTATTTAACCAGAACATGCATGGTGGTCTTAAAAAGCTGTAAATAAATTAAAAACATCTCTATCACGCAACCCCGTGTTATATACCACATGCCCTAAGGTTGACCACCCACAATGCCCTTCTCATGCTAAATACACAATACTTTAAATTTATTTTTTTAAATATATTACAATTTGGCAGGGAATAAAATAAGACTTAAGATAGCTTACCCTTGCAGGCTTGGAAGCAGGAGAAACTGTTAATTCGGTTGCATTAGATCCCCTTGGTTGTTAGTCAAGCTTAGGCTTTGCAGATCCACCGTCTTCAGAAGAAGTCTCGCCCATCCTCAATTATTTCAACTCTTTCTCGTCAAAATTATCAACTGCAGAATAAATGAAGTCATCAAGATTTTTGGTTTAAGGTTTAAAAAAAAAATTCACTAGATTTTTGCACACTGAGATTTAAGGGAAAATTTGGCATAAAGTTTTTAACCATAAGCTCTCTTATCTCAAAAAGAAAAAGCCCTTCAAACTCTTCCTGAGACAAATCTGCGAGAGTAAAGTAATACTTAAAAAGGCATAAAAAACTGTTAAACCCCTAACATATCAGTAAATCTAACCACACAGGATAACGACCAAAAAATTCAGAAAAATCTTGTAAGAGGCCTGACTATTGTGGTTCGACGGTAAGCAAAGTTGGATTACACATGGTTAGGAACATATTCAATCACACCGATGACAATTTACTCATTCACCGATTAAAAATAAATAAAAAATAAAAAATGATTCATAGTACCATCAAAAATGTTGCAAACGAAATTATGTGTTCTAACTAGAAACTTTGATATCAAAAAAGGAATTAAAACTACATCAAAGAAGAAGAAGAAAATTGTTTGAAAATATTTAAATTTTTCAGCCGTTAATCGCTAGTTTAAAATAGGGATAAAAGAACTCCAACGGCAAAAAAATTTAGAGATCATTTTTTTTTCCTTTAAATAGACTCTAAAGACAAAAATATACACAAATTCGCGCCATAAAAATAACACTAAGGATAATATAGCTCGTCCAAAAAAATTGAAAAAACAAAGAGAATCTTTGCGATTACAAGAATGGCGTTTAAACTCCAAACTTAAGCAGCAATTTTACTGGAAAATTTAACCAATGAAGTGGATCTTACCTGCAATAGGAAATCATCACAAGGGAAAATCTAAAATATGTTTGCAAAAATATTCAAATTGCAAGCGGTTAAAAGAAGTAAAATGGGGAATTATTATAAAACTATAAACATGGACTTGCACCAGATAACAGAGGAATTGGAATTGAGCTAGTTGTTAGGAAACCTATACATCTCTACACTAAAAGGACGGAAGAATTGAAAAAATTATATATTTTAAGTCAAATGCAACGGCATACATCAGGTTGCCAGACGTCTCTAAAGATGAGCCATGGTCTTGTCCTTTGAAGCCCATTCCACACCTAACACGTTGCTAGTTCTGTAGGCTGCCTGATGAAAGAATGTCTACTTGCAGACATTGAATTGCTGGTAAAGACCTTCAATGCCCATTGGATACAAATATAACTTTGAAGCCAAAAACCGCTGGAACGCTTGAATGTAAAATGCAGGTTATGTAGTATGGCACTTTAGGGTTTTAACTCGGTCATTTCTTTCTAGTTTTCTGGCATTTTGGAATTTTTTCAATAATAAGGATCGAAATTGAATAGACCTACTATTGAAAATACAAACAATGAGAAAGGATTGAGATTGAGCTTGAAAAGCTTAAATGAACCACTCACCCACCATAGAAACTGATGATTGATTTGAAATTGCTGCAGGCCGGGAAAACCAAGCAGTCGAGTGAGAAGTGCCGCCAAAACTGGAAGCCTGCATAGTAAATGTTCACTTTACTAAAACAATATTGTATATACTAATAATTTACTAAAACAATATTGTATATACTAATAAGAAATTCAATTACATCAAAGAAAAAGAAAAGAAAAGTAAAGTCTCTCAACAAATGGACTTTGATTGAGCACTTCTATAACGGTGAAATTTGTGTATTTATGATAATTTTCATTTTTTTATGGAATGTTTTATTATAATTATATTTAGATAAATGCTTTTATGGGCTGGCAACCTGCGGTCTTCCAAGTGGAGTTTGGTTCGATGCTACCCTAAGCAGTTGGGGGGCTTGGGGTTGAGGCAACCCGCTCTGGAAGGGCTGGCTTTGGCAGCTAAACTGTATTGGAGGTGGTGCACGGAGAAGGATAGGGTTTGGGCTAGGATCCTTTCCTTTAAGTATATTCAGGGCACTCCTAGGGAAGATATCCCGCGTTATCCCTTGGTTGGAAAGGGATCAGTGGTTTGGGCTACCCTTAAGAAGGGAGTTGCGCTCATTAAGGATGGCTTATTTTGGATCTGTCGACGGGGGACTGAGGTTTATTTTTGGCACGACTCTTGGGATGGCCATCCTCCCATCCTCTCTCAGTTCCCTAATTTGGTAGCCTTGAGCAGGAGTTTCAATGATGCTGGCTGGACGAGGGTGAGTGATTTTAAGGTGCTTTCTTTACAGGGCCAGCTTATGAGAGCTAGATGGAAGACTTCAGAGGAATGGCCAGCGATTGGTATGGCTGAGAAGTGTAGGGATCTGTACATGATTCTTTCAGGTAGACAATGTACCCCCCTCAGTGATAAGGATATTCTTGCATGGGCGCCTAATCTGAAAGGTTACTACACGGTGGCGTCGGGTTATCGGAGGTTGCTTTCTCAAAGGGTGGAGGGGGCGGAAGTCCCTTGGTGGAAAAAGGTGTGGAATAAGTTTTCTTGGCCAAAATGCAACTGCTTTGCCTGGATTTTGACTTGGAACAGGTGTTTGACTTGGGACAATATTCAGAAGCGTGGGTTTCAGGGCCCTTCGAAGTGTGTGTTGTGCGGGAATGGGGTTGAGGACTCTTCTCATCTGTTCTTCCAGTGTTCTTTCACCCTGCAGATTTGGCATTCTTGGTGGGGTGTTTGGAATAGCCCCTGTGTTCATGCTTCTTCATTAATGGAGTTTTGGACTAACCTAGGCAGACCTCCCTCGATGGCCTCTTTTTGCAGGATGCGTGGCAGGCTGGTCCTATCTTTCTGTTGTGGAAGATTTGGCTAGAACGGAATAGGAGGATTTTCAAAGGGGAATTGTTACAGGTTCAACAGGTGTGGTTTAGAGTTCTTGGGATGGTTCAGGAGACAATTCAAGGTAAGGGTGTCGAGGAGATGCCGCTTGAGCAGAAAGATGCAGAGTTGGTGGCTCGATTGGGTATTCAGGGGTTTACCCCTATTGCTTCATGGAGCCAGAAAGGTAGGAGAGTGGGGCAGCGTGTTCAGCGGCAAGGAAGTTGGCAACGTCTCCCTGTGGGAACCTTGAAGGTTAATACAGATGGGTCTTCCAAAGGAAATCCTGGTCCTGCTGGAGTTGGTGGGGTTGGCAGGGATTCTTCTGGTTCGGTGGTTTTTCTTTTTTCCATACATAAGGGAACTCAAACTATCAACCTCATGGAAGGTTGGGCGATTCTTCATGCCCTGGAGAGGGCCTTTGAGCTAGGGTGGCGTAGGGTTATTTGTGAATCTGATTCACAAGTTCTGGTTAATTTACTCAATAAAGGAAGGATGTCGGATGTGAACTGGCAGTTGGCGGTGTTGGTGCAACAAATTTTGCAGATTGGTAATCTTATGGAGAAGGTCTCTTTTGTCCATATTCCCCACGAATGGAATAGGGCGGCTGATTGTCTGGCCAAGTGGGCTTCAGAGCATCTAGAGGATTGGAAGATTGAGGATTGGGCTCAACTACCTCAGGAGCTTAGTCTGAACTTGGAGAGGGTTCTCGCGGAGGACAAAGGGAGCATTGAATGATTTGTTTCTGGGTCCTTTTGTGTATTTTATTCTTTTCAGGCATCTGCCTTTGACTTGTGTGTAATGCTGGATTCCGTTATTCAATAAATTTTTACCCCTTTTATCAAAAAAAATAAAATATTTAGATAAATGCTATAATTTTATGTATAGCTGAGTTATTTTTTTAGCTTTTTTTTCTTTTCTTTTCTTTTCTCTTTTTTTCTTTCTTTTTTTATATATTTCATTTTATTTTATTGATATTTAAATATATTTTTATATACTGGTTATTTATTACATTTATTCTTGCATTATTTTTATATGTCACATTTTTTGATTGATATAGCATTCTCTTGTTTTAGATCAATCAATTTATATCTCCTTAAATATAAATATGAAATTTTCAATTACAAAGTTCTTGTCACATTTCACTAGACTTTATGAGCTAGCTAAACACATGTTTACATAATTTATTGTGATGTCTTTATTAGTTTTGCTCAAATATTTCAACCCACAATTGCAATGGCTAGGTGCACTCAATGCTAGTGTTATATAAAAGTAATACAACAAGAAGCCTATGAGTGATGTGACCCAAAATACAAGATGACTTCCAAGGTTGAAAATGTTAGCTCCTTTGAGTGACTTTCAACAAGCTCTAACCACAAACAAAGGAAAGGGAAAGAGATAAATAATGCAAAAAATAAAAATTCTAGTCTATAAGCAATAATGTACTAAGAGAAGGAAGGTTTTCCATAGCACAATGATTACAAACACATAACCTAATCATCAATGCAAATAGGAGACAAATTATAGCAATGAGTGACAAGGGATAATTTGTGAATGCTCATTGCCTTTAGATAAGGCCAAGAGCTACTCCAAAAGATATGAATGTAATTCAAACAAGAAAACTAAGGCTAGTTAAATGCATATGAAAAATAAAAGGGAAGAGGGCAACCAAGAAAAACAAAGGAACACAAAGAACAGGAATAGCTAAATTACCAAAAGGAACACACTTAACAATGATACAAAAGGCAAAGAGAAGTTACACATTATATCACTAGCGAAGGATTAAGATAAAAAGAAATACAATTGCCCTAAGGTTCAAAACTACAAAATAGCATGACTTCATCCAAAAATATGCTCTCTTAGTTCATACAAGCTCATTACATTTATAGTAAAATTAGAAGTAACAAGGGGAGAGACAAGTGGGAAAGAAATTCATGTTTAACATCATGGTCTAGATCTAATATAGCAGTAGAAGATTATCTTGTACCAACAAGGTGCATGTTATAATCACAAAGCCTCCTCTTGGCATTTTCTATTAAATTAGAAAAACCCTCTTAAGCTTTGAAATCTCTAAGGTATGTGGTGTATGTTATTAGTTTGGTTGTTGTATAGACATGGGAAGATAGTATTTGAATTTTCCATAAGTGGGACCTTCTTGAATTTTATCATCTAGCATTCTACAACAACCACGAGTCTATCAACTTGGGGGGGATGGTGCCTTAATGGTGAGATGATCACTTGCATCCTTAAGATCATGTTCTACTTACCCTCCCTTAAATTTCACTATGCACTCAACTCTAAATGATTAGATTTACCTATAAAACCTCTATCCAAATGTTGACCATTCACTAGTAAATTTAATCTTTGATCGACCCTAAAAATACTGCAAAGTTTATCAACCCATGAAATATTTGCTTATTATGCATCCTAGGGAATGAAAGGAAAATATGGAGTGCTTTTGAATTGGGGAAGTCATAGGAACTTAGGCTAAGAATCATTACTATGCAGGCCTAACTTCCTAGATGATTAGAACCATATATCAACTCAAATCAAATCGTTGGTGAGCTCTCATAGGTATTTCTCCTAAGGAAATCTGTTGCTCATTGGGATATTAGATTGAAGATTTAATAGTTCAAACATTAAGATAATACCATGTTTACTTGCTTCTTCCCTTCATTGACCAATCATTCACCAACCTAGGTATAACATGGGCCCTTTTAGCATGAGTATGTCATGACCTAGGAATCTTATAATTGTACAAACCATCTCTCAAGAAGAACCTTGCTAATTGGAGCAAGGGACCAATGGAAAATGAACATTGATGCTTAGGGGATCCACCACGAAGGTATCAACTAATAGCAAGTTTTTAATCAAAGAGAACCTTTTCCTCCCCAAAGATTACCACCAATTGTTGGATGAAAGTGATAGATGGTTGGAAAAGTTTGGAAATGTAGGGAATATAAAAATAACCAAAATTCCTATGTATCATTTAATGAATGCGATCCAACTGTGTGGGAAAGCTAATATTTATTATGTTGAAAGAACCTTAACCCCGTGGAATTCTATACTATAAATAATAAAGAGAGTGATGAAGGGATTAAATTTGGGAAGGGATGGAAAGATGAGATATATGATCATGTGGTAGGGATGGGGAAAGTGAGGCTATGAAAAATACCAATGAAAAGATATCTCGAATCAGGAATTATCATAAAGGGCTAGAAGAGAAGAAGAAAATATGAAGAGGGAAATTGGGGGTGAGGATGGTATTGGAACACAGCAATCTACTAAGAGGTGGGGGTGAATCAGTAGATACTAAAACTTTAGCCCTCAAAACCTTTATGCAGATTACTTCCTTAGCTCAAAATACTTTGTGCAGATTTCTTTCTCAAATTCTTAGTGTGTAGATTGAAAGCTAAAAATGAAAAACATAAACATGCAAGTAAACAAACAATGCAAATGCCCACAACACCAGATATACATGGAAAACCCAAGATGGGAAAAACCATAATGACAAAGCTACTTGAGTCTACTGCACAAATCCAATCTCACAAATAAGTCCTTAGTTACATATGTTTAGGGCTACAACCCGAGGAAGCAACAACTCCCTAATTTAGAAGCTACAACTTTAAGGAAGCAGCAACTCCCCGATTTAGGAGCTATAATTCCAAGGAGACTACAATCCCCTAATATGAGCTACAACTCAGTATAATGAGGTTGCAACCTTTGTGATAATAAACTACTCATATATGCATTAAGAATGCTTCTACAAAACCTGGTAATGCACCATTATATTCAATACATAAATTTTGCTCACACTTCTCTTTACTCTCTCTCTCTCTCTCTCTCTCTCTCTCTCTCTCTCTCTCTCTCTCTCTCTCTCTCTCTCTCTCTCTCTCTCTCTCTCTCTCTCTCTCTCTCTTCTACACAACACTCTCTTGTGAACTAGAAAAATCACTATTCTAACTTGTTGCACTACTCACTATCTTCACCTTGAATGCAAATGTCTATATGATATTATGTATTAAAATCATGCACTCTTTGTCTACTTATTTTTTTATCATTCTCACAGTCTTAGCTACATACTCAACAAGAATTTACCCAGTAATGCGCACTCTGCCACAACATGCTTTTCTCTCTATTCTCTTACAGACTCAGCACTCACTTGCAGACACTACACGCTTCATTTGCAGCAACACAACTATCAGTCTCTTTTCCCAAACAATATCAGGTTCTCTTTTATCTTCGCCATCTCGCTTTTTCTTCCTCGAGATTCATCCAACCATCCAGATCATCTTACTTACTCCATTAGGGTTTCCTACATTCACAAGCTTCTCCAACAAGCTACCTTTGTGTTTGATTCAAACATCATTGTCCAACTATGCCAATCATACAATAACCCTAAAGCAGAATGAAAATTAAATACATTCTCCTACTTTTTTAATTTGTTTTTGTTCTTCTTACTTGAGCAACATCAACCTAAGGCATTCAATATCATTTTAACATTTTTTCTTGTGTCATGGATTCATGTCCAGTAGTTGTGTTTTTCTCTGCCTTAGTACCGTCACATTCATCCAGTAAACAACAACAACATCCTTGTTGGATATCTACCCGATAATCTGTGCAAGTGATTATATTTGATCATCCTCTTCCTTGGCTCAATATCATCCCTTGTTCGTTGATGTAAGAATTTGTTCCATTATTTTTCCACTGGATCGAATCCATTCATAATTATGTTCATTTACATGAGAACTCATGCTAACACTTGTGTCTTCCCGTGTTGTGAGTTTATGCCCTAACTATGTCTTTTTTTATCTACTACACAACTAGGGTTATACATTAAATCATCATCGACATTTAGACATTGATTGAACAAATATTGATTTTGCAACAAGGATGCAAAATCAACAAGTGATAGATTCACCACGCATCATCATTCTATTTGCCTTCAATATCCACATCATCAATCAACATTTTGTCATTTGCATAGTCAATTTCTATCTTATGGCCATATTGTTGTAAAGCTACCAGTGCACATTCATTTTAGCAATGTAGCAATCATTGCTTTATCGCTACTTCAATAAACCTTCATCTTCCATTTTAGCGATGTGAGGAAATAGATGCGATGACCATACTCCCATCGCACACCACTAAACTACCCATAGACTCCAAAGATATTTCCGCAATACATATGATCTGAGCGATAGCCATTAGATTATCCTAACCAAGATAGTATTTGTTGATTTGCAACAGCAATGCAAAAATCAACAAGTAATTGTTTTCCATATGCCATTCACCTATCATCCAAGTCATTCATCCACATCACTTTTCCACCAATCCTTGCTTCCCCGCGAATCTTGATTGGGTCCCATTGAATTCTTATCAGGTGGGTGACAACCACGTACACACCTACTGACGTCACCAATCATCACTGTCCACCAATGCTCGCTCCCACCATCAACATTACACTCTCCCATCACCATATCATAGAGACTAGTTTCATAGTCCTAGCAACATCACTTTGTCTGCCCAATGAAGGCTATCGTCGCAACATCATAGGGAATGCCTTAAGAGTCCTACGAATGATAATATGTCACTCCAATGAAAACAATCAACATCGAATACGTCATTCCAATGTGGGGTTTATACGTTGTCATCACAACTTCGTAATCCACAACAAGGATGTGGATTACCATTTGCCAAATCTCATCATGCCATGTGTTTGCTTCGTCATCATTTACAACATCATTATGACTATAATTTCCTATACAAAGTAGGGTTTTTATAGAAAACCCTAACTCACCTAAGAGGTAAAACAATTTATTTTAGGAAAAACAAGCTATTCAACACTCCAAAATGCACCTCTAAACATTTCTCAGAAAACCCATCACAATTATGGCATCCATCTGTACCTCTGAACTTTTGTGGCATACTACCAATCACATACACCACATTATGACACTCCTACAACACTAAAATAGCTTGTTCAAGCACACTTGCAAAAATATTTAGGCTTACTCCAATCAACTTGTACAAGTGATTTCATCATCTAGAATACATATCTTATTGTCAACATGTACCCACTCACTTGATACACATCTTACTCCTCGTGATTACAAATGACAATGCACCATGACACCTTTACTGCCTTTGCACATCCTTCTTCCTTGCATGATCACTTCACCTCACATCCGCTATTGCTTTGACATTAATGAATACTGCCAAACAACTCATTCCTAGGATTGAGTATTACTCCCTTATGATCCACCTCTTTGTCATCGTCTAGGATCAGATACCACATCTTTCTGATCCACCCTTTTTGAAATCAATGACAACCATATTCCAAGAGATGGTGCATGGAAGAAAAATGGAATGCAATAAATTACACTAATCTTGTATTTAAAGTCATTCATTTATAATCTAAAAGTATCATTCATATACAATTTACATTTAAGGAATGAACATCTTTATAACACTTCAATTGGAGCATCTTAAATGTATCCAAATCTATGTGTATTCATTCTCAATCATTTTTATAACTTCTTGTTGCCTTAAGTCTTTAGTATGAATGTAAAGCTAATATTCTTTAGGAGTTGACCTAAAATAATGTGCCCCCTGGTTATCTAGTATCCCTCTAAAGGTATCTTTAAATATTGATAGTTGTAGTAACAAATCATAGGACAACAAATCAAGTGAATCAAGAAGTAAAAGAATCCAACCAACATGATCAGATCTATGTATAAGAAGTCAAATTTGTGCTTGTAAAAGTGATCTAGATGTGTGGACTTAATTTAAAAAATTTATGACATGCTATATTATACAGAGAATCCAAGGTGAGACACATTGAAAGCCACCATTTTTAATCTCAAGATATATAGAATTTAGTGTCATATCAAAGTCATCTTTATTGATAGAGCTAAGTATACCTAACATCACATTAAATTTCTTAGGATAACATTAATTCTAAATTACATATGTTGAAAACTATTAACTAATTAATTTGGGTTAAACCATCCATACATGTATCCATCTTATTGGATTAACCTAGATTATTCTTAGGGAAAGTAGATTTTCCTTTGCCTTTTTTTGAACCCATCTACTCTTACACTCATTGGGGTCTAGCCTTAGAGATATAGTCTACATTATACCTCCTTTTAGGTCTTGCTCCCTTGCTATTATTGATGCATATTTTTTAGATTTTTATAGTCTCTTATCTTTAATTACATGTATTTTCCCTCTATCCTTGATATCATCATGAGAAATCTTTATATCAAAAAGGATGTGCTTTCTATGAAGTTTGTGTTATATCCTTCCTTTATAGAGTTGATTAGTGTTCATCCATGCATATTAGATGCACTTGCATGATTTATCCATAAGATTCATGATGATCTAATGGCTTGTGATAGTGATGACCAGATCTACCTAGTAAGGATTTATCACGTGTGAGTAATATATCTAGTGTGATGGTTATTGAGGATATCATACATCCTACACCTATTCATGACATTTTTATACCTCTTAATAATAGGTTTATTGCATGTTGTGTTGGTTCTATGTCCATAGACTCACGTTCTTTGAATGTATTGCATTATTTTATAAATGATAATAAATATAATGACGATTGTTTTTCTGCATCTCGTGTTGGACATCTAGACACTTGAAATATAGGTATACATGTTTTATCTTCACCTAAATGCAATGATGATGAACCTCTATCAATGACCAACAATATAATTTTTGATTTTTTATTACATATTTATGATGATTATCCTAGGGATGAGCTTTATGATGATTGAACTTCTTATATCATGAGTGACATGACTTGTTCACTTTTGCACATGAGGTAATTACCCTTGATATAATTCATAGTGACCCATCTTTCGTATCTTGTAGCTCGCACTCTACTGATGATATGTTTAGTGATGAGCACATTCCTCCTTTATCTTATTATGGAAAGGTTTATGATTATGTGTTTCATGATAATTTGCCTTGTGACAAACATTATTTTATTTGCATTGTGATGCTCTTTCAACACACTTATGATATAATCACTTAGTGATAATAAATATGGAAAATTACATGTTATATCATTCATATATTCAAACTATGCTTCCATACGTGATGATGGTAATTTAACACGTGTCTTTTGTGATACTATGTACTTGATAGAGCTTAAAATGGTTTCATTCATGTCATGTTTCGTAGACATCCTTTCATGTGTTGTTATGTGCATTCATAGATCACTTTACTATGGGCCATAGACTATGTTACAAATCAATTTTCATTCTCCTCCTAATGGCTCCCATAAACTTTTTTATGTATCATGGTGATATATAACTTTTTGATGGAGACTCACACGTGGACTCTCTAATGTTTTACTATGGGCCATAGACTATGTTACAAATCAATTTTCATTCTCCTCCTAATTGCTCCCATAAACTTTTTTATGTCTCATGGTGATATATAACTTTTTGATGGAGACTCGCACGTGTAATCTCTCATATTTTATTCATATATACCTTAGCGTGATTATGTCTTCTTGCATCCCATCGTGTATGTAATTATGACATACCTAAGTATAAAGAACAACATGAGAATATTTTATGATTTTTACTTTGCATATGCAAGGATAGGCTAGAATTAGTTGACGATATTGTTGATGAGTATTTTTGCATACACAAACTTAGATAAAATACCATGTATCCTATCTCTCTTATAGGGAAATCAAATCCTAATAACTTAGAAAAAGACTACCTCAAGGCTTTGAATTTCAGTTCTTGACTTGAAAAATAACTCAACATCCAATGCATATTTGTTTTTTTTCACAAAGGGACCTTATGTTTACTCAATGGAAAGATAATGAAGGTTTTAGATAAATTTGACTGAAGTATGAAAACCTTGAACGTATCTCTAAATTTGAGATTTGAAAATCAAATGATACTACTCCTAAACTAATTCTCAATTTTTAAATAAACTTTAAAATATTAGGGTGAGAAAGGAAAAGGATAGAAATTTGTATGGAAACTACAAATACGAATTAACGTTGCAAATAGATGGATCCCTCAAATAAACCATTTTTTTAATCAAAGAAATACTCACAACACTACAAAAATAATGCAATTTTCAATGGATATAAATATTTTAAAATCATAATCATTCACTTAAATACCCAAATTTGGTGCAATCCAAGCAAATCTTCACAATCAAACTTAATTTAAAAGGGGCTTAGACTAACCATGCAAATTAACCCACAATCAACAAGTCACAAATGGTATGAACCAAAGATCTATCAAATATCCAAACACATCATCATCACTAAAATTGAACTTTATCTAACATTTTAAAAGGAACCATGAGAAACTATTGAAATAATCCACAAAATACCAAATCAATGCTTCTACTTGTATCGATTTTAAAATAGTTTGAATACAACAATTCCTAATCACTCTAACACCTAAAACTAAAAATATATGATATTTTTTCAACTCTAACTAACTTTGTTGCTATTGTTGTTAACTAGATCTAACTTTGTACAATGAAGAATAAATGCCTTTAATAGGAGACATGAGGAAACCTTAGTATACAATGAGTGGCTAGGAATCATCCATCACCAAGGGTTGAAATTACATAATAATTTAATAATTGGAGCTATATTTAATATTCATCCTCTGTATCCAACTAAATTCAATTACAAATTAGCCATGACGGTTGTCTTTGTAAGAAAAGACAAAATTACACCTCCTTTGTGATGAATTTTCAAAAAATAATAGTTGGCACAAATATGACACAATTTTCAATATAAGGTGCCTTGCAAGTCACATATCATCTAGAGTTTAAAAAGTGTGGCACAAAAGTTGTTAACACTAGAGTAACCTCCTCAGGTTGAGGACCTAAAGTAGCATGGGCTCTAAAACACTAAATATCATAATCACTAACCAAATTACCACAAGACTCCTCCCAATCATGCTTTCTTTTATGAAAACTCTTAATCTCTAATAGAAATGTGGAAGCAACATCCAAACCAACCTAAGAAGAGAGAATATCTAGTTGTCTTCCATATAAATATGACTTCCATTGCTATTTGATCAACTAATCATCAAACTCTATATCTTTATTAACATAAGCCCTAGTTAAAATATTCAAAAATATAGTACAACTCTTCAAAACATCATCTATTTTAATATTTGTATGCAAAAATTCTTGCTTGGCTTTATCAGCAATCTATCATCTAAATCTCATTGCATGCATCCAAAAATGAGGCTCTTTCAGTTTATCTCTACTCAAAACACCTTCTCTTATCAACGCCTTAGGAGATAACCTCTTTATGGCTTTGAGTTTAGGGAAAACCATAACATACAAAATTTCTCATTATCGATGCAATCTTCCAATAGCTTATTTGTTTCATTCTTCATAACCAAAAAATATGTTATACCTGGATTGCGTCATCAATTGTTATATTTCCCTGATAAAAAATATTATCAAGCCATGCTTGTGTAGCATGAGGTATACATTTTATTATTTCTATTTGATCAATTTATAGCGTTAAAAAAAATATAGGAGGAACAAAAGTACCCTCTTCCTTTTGATTTGGACCAACTACATGTTTAATATAAGCTTGTAATTCTACCACTTGTGCCTTTATTTGATCTTTTGTAGCTTCATCTTTGTTCATTCTCTACACAATCATACTAATGGACCCATGCAATTCTTCAATCTCTTGTATCCTAGAGGTAGGACGTAAATTGAGAGTAGAAACATTAAAATCTCTTGGTCCAAGATCTTTATTATCCTTATCAATTGTTGGTATGGCAACATGAAAAATTTTGGACCCTGATGAATATTTGGTCACATGAGACCTTATACTTGCTTTCTTTTTTCTCCTTAGGTTGCTCAATTTTGCTTAATAAGCTAGCCAAATCCAAATTTGGAGTCTCAATGACTAGTTGCTTATGTTTCGATTATGATTGTAACCATTTTGGGGCTATTGATTCTTCTACAACTTGTTCTCATGGAGGAAAAGAATGAGGATCTTATTTTTGAACATTTTCTATATTTATTTTCTCCTCACTTTGACATTGATCATTAGTGAGAATGGTTCTTGTTTTGGCATATTTTCATCAATGAGTTTAAATGCTACGTCTAGTTGTGCATGTTCAAAAATTGATTAATCAACAATTGACTCTTTCATTTCATCAATAGCCTTTAAAATTTTCTCTATTGTAGCTTCACTTTGTATTGGAGGAGATGGATCAACATTTGCATTTTCAACCTCACGGGCTTTCATCTCTTGATACACTTGTTCAATGTTCTTTAATGTCAAGGGCATAATGTTTTCTCAAGATTTAATAGTGGAAGAACCAACCCAAAGTTGAGCCAAGAATACTTTATTTGCCTCAAAAATGGAATTTACTACAACCTCCATAGGAAAATGGGCAAGGTAAGAAATAAAATATTATGGCAAATCTGTAGAAGTGGAGAAAGGAAGGGAAATTGATGGGATGGTAGAGGAAATGTTGGACTTGGCAATGTTTGATTCAGGATGGATAGGAATTGATATGGTAGATTGAGGTAACGAGAGTGAAGCATAAGAGGAAAGTGGTGGGGGTGAAGCATTAGGGGATGATTCAATAGTGATAAGTGAAATGAAAGTAGCAGAAGGAGAGATGGTAGCTTCAATAATTTTTGTAGTGGGAATGGTAGAAGAGGGGGGTGGTTGGGTTGAGTCAACAATATGAGAATTAAAAGAAGTACTATGAGGTTGTTCAAGTAGAGGGGCCTTCTTATTCTTTTTTCTCTTTATCAGAGGTTACTTTTCAGTGTCTTTTGTGTTCTCACTCTTCCTCTTATAAACTCTTGTTTGAGCAACGGGTTGATTTTCTCCTTCTTTGGCCTTGTTTCCTTTATCTTTACAAATTTTCTTTGAAGAAGTAGAAGTTGCCTCACCCTCAACTTGCTCCCTATTTTCATCCTTATCCTTGGAGGTCTCTTCTTTGGAGGATTCTCAATCCTCCTCTTCCATTAAATCAAATGTTAATTTAACGCCTTTATCCATCAAATCAAAGGTTTGAATCTCTACCTATCTATTTGTGAACCTGATTACTAGACTCATTATTTATTTGAGATCTATAACCTCCTTTTCAAACCAATCAAGGAGCGGGATTGGTTGATCAAATATTTCTCTATATTCTCTTTCTTGTACCAAATCCCCATCATCCTCCATTTTATCAAGAACTATCATGATATGAAATTTTCTAATGTACTCTTGTGAGATCCTATATTATGACCTCCTTACTTCATGTTCATCTTGGCAGTTTGCCCAAAATTCATCAATGTTTATTTTATGCCTATACTACCTTCCAATATTCTTCTTCATCTTACCATATGGATTAAAACATTTTTTGGTATTATGGAACACCATATAAAAATATTGTAGTTCCACATCAAATCCTTTTTATAATTGATAAGTTGGGAAAGCAAATGTACCTCTACCCACAATGACGGGGTAAGATACACTAGATCTGTACATGTCTTTTAACAATTTGTTTAAAGTGTATAGTTGCCTAGTCACTTCCAACAGCACCAATTTATCAGTAGGATACTTAGGGGGCCTATAGGGTGCCCTTTAAAATCCCTCTTTTCTCAAGTATGTAAATTTAGAAAATTGGATATACCAATAACCAAATCTTTGAATTAGATGCATAACTTGGGTTGATAATCTTATGCTCAAATTTTCTTGTAATACTCTCACAATGTACATATTGAATGCATCACTCACTCTTTTATAATGGTTTAAGGTATTTTGTAGTTGTAACTAAGGGTAGAAATCATATACCTTAACCTAGTATGTGGCATTACCAACAATTCCCACACATGTCAAATCGAGCTATGTCTAAAATTCCTTACTAACATGTATATAATATAAGAGGTCATATGGAATATTTTAGAATATTTGACCATCATGAACTAGTGATTAATGTTATCACTGATAAGTTGAGCCCACTATATCTTTTTACTTCCTCTTATAATATCCTTAATAAAATAAAACATCCAATTCTCAAAAGTAGAGGCTACTCCCAAACCCATAACTTTTCTCAATAAAGTAGCTAGATCATTGATCTCAATAGTAAAATCACTTCCGTATAAGACTTTTTGTAATTTGGTGGTTGATGCCTTGGGATTTTTCACCCAATGCTCATTTATGATATTAAAGTGTTTCTCAAGTCCCTGATCATATATTTTATTTTCTTGATCATTGGTTACCTTTGTCATGATAATATGAGTGGGAATCCCAACAACCTCTATTATCGAAGCACTAGACAAATCAACCAACACTCTTCCATGTAAAGCAATTATCTTTCTTTAGTCAATAAAAAAATGCTCTCTACATTCCATGATTATCTCTAGACATTAGATTGAGGTAGGAAATCCAACAACTTGGGCTATCCCATTATCAAATAATTTATTGGCCTTTGGTGTGGGGTTATTTCCAAACATCATCTCTTTGAAGTCCTCCATGTCAACATGTACCAAATTTGTGTTATAAGGCCTTGCCTTGTGTGTGACTAATGCAACTCTATTTCTTATGTGCATTCAATTAAGATATGGTTAGATAAAATAAAAAAATAAAGTGACCACGTGTTATGTTGAGAATATTGTTGGTCACATTGGTAAACCTTACAAAAATAATCTATCTATCTATGTATCCATCTCTAGAATATAGTGGTGTGAATAAAATCACTTAGCAAAGGAAAAGTGAACATTGTTTTATGAATGACCTCTAATAGGGAATTGATAACTCCTCGTCCCATTTCAAGGTTTGTATTGCAATATTGATACCTAATGTAAATGATAACATTTGCACATGTAATTAGAATAATAATTATTATAAAACGTCTAAATTAGAATAGTAATTATTTAGTCAAGTTTATATTTAATGAGCAATGATGAAGTTGGTTATGATTCATGATATATTGAATTAACCCAGAAGAAAGAAATTATTTTAATCTAAATATAACCAATGTGTTACTAATGTGTTTTGTGCTCCCCGAGGTGAATGTTAGTTGTAGGATGGACTAGGATATTTGATACCTTCAAAGCAACTACATAAAGTGGATGGATGATCATAGTCAAGTGTACATGAAGGTAACCCTAGCTAATCTAAAGGTAAATTTGGTTAAAAAAGGTAATCTAACCTTGATGATTTAATTCTCCTTGAAGTAAAGCTAAATTTTATTTTATTGAATTGCATATGACATTAGCTAGGTGAATTATTTATAATTAAAATTATAAATATTGGCTAGAAAATAATGTGATTAATTATTATGGTTTAACTATACTTGTGTTTTGTATATAATTGCAGTGGGTAATGTGCAAGGATAAATTATGCCAATAGAAAAGGGAGAACCGTCTAGACCCTAATAAAATATAATTTCATTTTTGAAGTTTTAACTTGAAACACTATTACCTAAGAAGTATTTAGGGTTTAATGTTAATGTGCAATTGTGTTTATGAGATAATACTTGTGATTTTTGTGTAAGGGTGTTTTACGTGGTGTTTAAGTGTGAAGTCATGTGATTGTGTGTAAGTGGTATTAGGGTTTGGGAACCCTTAATTGAGTTTTAAATTTTTTATTTGTGTTTGAGTGGGTCTTAAAAATGTGTTGTAAGGTCATTTTTATTGGCCTTTATGTAAAAATAGACCCCTAGGGTCTATACTTAAGGAAAGGAAATTTATTGGACATGTGATATTGTTCTTAAGATATGATATGACCCTTCAAAAGTCCTCTTAAATGAATGAGACAAGTTTTGAATATCTTGGGAAGGGAAGATCGATTTGTACTCCAAAACCCATCTATGAGTGGAGACTTTGGAGATATAGTTTCCAAGTGCACTTCCCTCCTCTTAATGAGATTGAAGATTTTATTGGTTGGAGTGGATGACACTCCTTACCTCTCCACCTTCCCAAAAGTCTCACACATGTATGAGCACTTGTGGGAGAGTGTGTAGTAAGAAATGAATGGGAAGGTGACAAGTGTCACCTTCCCATTCAAGGGATTCAAGTTTTCAACTCCTATATATCCTTTATTACATGAGGAGTTTGATGATTCTCGGTTGTTTTATTTTCATTTTTTGTGTTGGGTTTTGAGAGAGGATTGTGGGGAGAAGGAGGAGCTCTTGCATTTGGAATTTGGGTGTCCAAGTTTTTCATGACTTTGGAATGGGGAGAAGACTCATCCGTACAAATCCATGCAAGAGATAACTCTCCCATTTCCCTTGTTATTACTAAGTTTTATTTTGTATCCATTAGTTTTTTTAGAAGAGAAGATAATGATAGTTATTTTTCATGGGTATAGGCATATGAGGAAAATGTGAAAGTGGGTAAACCCTTAGTTTTTCTTTGTATATTGTGAAATAATATTTGTGGGTATTGAGAGTACTAGGTCTATTATGGTCTCTTCTTGCTCGGGGGAATGGCTAGAGCCCTATGAGGTTTGATGATGTCATTTGTGGTAGGGTGGAGAGCAAGTTTCCTTTCATTGGCATGATCTTAATTGGATGATCAAAACTAAGGTAATGAAGCCTCATCCCATACTATTTTCTCTTCTAGAAGTTCATTGTCTTGTACATTGAAAATCAAGGTTTATCTCTTATAACTTTATTTTTGGTTTTGTTGTTTAGTTGTCGAAAGGATGTAGTTTATTAGAGATTCAAGCTATAATCAAGGATAACAATATTCCTTATGGGTAATTATGTACTCAGTGAAAGGAGTTACTTATTGTTTAATATTTGAAGGGAAGCAATAAAAGCAAGATTGTTTCGAATATACCTGCTAACCAATTTAGAAATCACCTTGTGAGAGAAATAAGGATATGTATTATGAAATTCCTTGTGATAAAGTGTACGCATAGATATAAGTTTTATGTGCATTTACTTCATTTTACACTTTATGTTGTTGGAGAGATATAAAAACCTACAAAATACACACTTGTATTCCACCTACTTGTTCGGACCTAGTAAAATTTAATATTCTCATAGGCATATATTGATTTCAAAATAAATTCATTATATTTATTAAATAATAATAATAATAATAAAATAAATAATATTTTATATGCTTATTTTAGTGCAATGCATAAACATAGTAAAGGATATGTGGCAATGCATTTATATATACTAATTTAAAATAATAAAATCAAATGAATACTATAGATTTCTTGGGATGTGTTAAACCAAGATTAAATACATTATGTTGTTCAAAATATATATTTATGTATTTAAATTTTTACAAAAAATTGTATAAAAAATCCATATTTATTCATGTAAGAACAAATGTAATACTTGCCTATATATTGTAATGTATATTTAATTAATTATATATATATATATATATATAATGTAGTTTAAATAAATAATGTATACAATATTTTAAAATAAATATTAAGTAAAGTAAAATAAAAAATATATTTATTTACATTGGGAGAGGGGCTTGGCCCCTCCCCATGCCTTGTCGCAATGGCAGGGATGGGGGAACGTCGCCTCTCCTCTCGTTGGGGGTGCGACCCCTCTGAAGGGGCATGGCCTCCCACAAGCCTATTGTCGTCCCATCATATTCTTCTTATATTCTTTTATTATTACTCCCATCGCATGCCTTATTCATTGTGGTCTACCATAATCCATAATTTGTTTAGACCCCTATGCTGTGGGTTTTAATCTGACTCAGCCTTGCATTGTATAAATCAATCCAATAGTAAGATTATAATGTATATACACACACACTTACACATACACATGCAAATGCATACACACACATACACATATACATACACATGCACATGCACATGCACATACACATATGCAAAACCATGGTTTTATAAAAAGGAATAAAATAAATACTCATTTAATAAAATAATATATTATATTTAAATTTTACAAAAGAAAGGGAAGAGTATGGAAGAAATGAGAAAGAAATACAAATGTCTTCTAATTTTTTTGAGAGCATTTCCATCTCCTCCCTTCAAACTTGCAAACATAGATGAGTAAAATGAGACAAAATAAAGTTTTAAAAGGAATATTTATGGATTAGGGTTTATTTTATTTACTCTAAGATCTAATGGCCAAGATTAAATTGTGTCTAATGACTAGAAATGAATGCATATTCCATTAATTTAGAAATATCTATTGTTTTAATTAAAACTACTTAGCTATTAAATTTATCCATGGTGGGGACAATGAGACTAGGAACTCTCACTTTAAGTTGTGACTTAAAGTCACCTTTTTGAGATTATTTAACTAGAAATCACACCTTGGT
The DNA here is from genome assembly GCA_007258455.2 of Sequoia sempervirens. Taxonomy (NCBI): domain Eukaryota; kingdom Viridiplantae; phylum Streptophyta; class Pinopsida; order Cupressales; family Cupressaceae; genus Sequoia; species Sequoia sempervirens. The sequence continues at coordinate 37,412 of VDFB02021623.1, forward strand.
GTACAATGGGTACATCGAAGAGGTTTGGAAGGTCGATTAGGGAAAAATCTAGTCTATTGGCTACATACATTTGTGTAGTACATGAGGTCAGTTGGTAGGCCATTTAGCAAATGAGGTTTTTTGTGCAACAAAGGCCTTGATGAAGAAGTGATAGCTTCAAATAAACTATGCATCCACTTACAAGGATCCAAACATGACTGAAATAAAACCTCTAAATCAAGAAGATAATCAATCTCCATTTCTAACAAGATCATGTTATGTTTGCAATAGGGAGATAGGGAGAGAGAAGGAGATAGATATTGAGAGGAAGATAGAGATAGGAATGAATATGAATATGGAAATGGAGGAGAGGGAGAGATACAAAGAGATAAAGATGAAATAGACAAATATATAGAGAGGGAGAGATAGAAAGATAGGGATAGGGATAGGAAGTGATATATATATATATATCACTTCCTATATATGTATATACATATATATACATATACATATATATACATATATATACATATACATATATATACATATACATACATATCCATATACATATATATACATATACATATACATATACATACATACATATACATATCCATGTACATATACATATACATATACATACATATATATATATATATATAGAGAGAGAGAGAGGGGGGGGGATATGAAGAGGAAGAGATAAAGAGATATAGAGGAAGAGAGAGAGGGAGAGATAAGATATAAGGAGGGGGGAAGGGATATAGAGACAAAGAGACAAACAAACATAAAGAAGTAGAGAGAAAAATAGAGAGGGAGAGATGAAGAGATAGAGAGGGAGAGAGAAATAGGAGGAGATAGAGGGAGAGATAGAGATATATGGGAAGGGAAGACAAAGAAATAGATATAAGGGAAGAGAAATGGAGAGAGAGGTAGAGATAAAGAGATAGATCGGGGATAGGGATGGAGGGAAATATGGTGAGAGATAGAGATAGGGGAGATGTAGAGAGAGAGAGGGGGGGGAGTATAGAGAGATGTAGATTGAATAGGGAGGGATAAATCAAAATATAAAGAAATAAAGATATGTTTCTAAGAATATTGGGTTCAATCATGTAACTTACACTTTTTTCAAATAAATATGGTCATATTGGCAAAGCGGTGTGTGGAAGAAGACCCCATATTGTACCTAGATATGAAGCAATTCATAGTGGCTCTTTCCCACATCTTTCTTTCTTCAATAGAATGGGAGTCCTCACTGGCAAGTAGTACTCATGTTTTTAGTGGGCTCAAGCACAACAAAGGATTCAACATGTGGCCAACATCATTCATATTAGATGACTTCTAGTTATTCACTGTAAGCCTCATTGTCTCTATTATGTATAAGAAGGGTTTCAAAGATCATCAGGTGTTGTATTCTAGAAATTTGACAAGAAGCTTTCAATGGGATTAAAAAGGGGAGATGATTTATCACTTAGCTAGCATTGTTTATACTAGATGATTTCTAGTTCTTCACTATGAGATAAAGATTATATTATGTATTAAGGGCCATCAAGCTTCAAAGGTCTATGCAAAGTTGGCAAAATAATTCATTTCACATCAATACCTAACAATTTGGAAGAGTGAATGAAAGGTGTTCATTCATCTTCTCTTAGTTTAAAATAATATTTGATCCATTAATGTGTTAGATACCATCTATTTCTCCCCATCATGGCCTTAGGAATGGAACCAGAGGGAATTGTTATAGTTGCAAAGGGGGATACTTCAAGAAGTAGCCCTTGACCCAGATCCCCCATTTGCACACACAAGGGATATGAGGATTAGACACATGCACCCAAATTGCTATGGCTTGAAAGAATGAAGAGATACAACCCTCCTCCCCATTCCCTTTCAACATGGATGGCTGTATTCGACACGCAATGATATGCTTGCTTCATCGCAAATGAGAAGCATCATATCAATCATAAAAGAAGTCACTCTCATTGCAATGACAATCAAATTAGCTAATGGTCACTATATGTTCATTTCAGTGATGAATGGACAAGATTGCTTTGATTGTCTTGCATCCCTTCTCCAACAATGTATGTCGTTGATTGCAAAATTCAACTTGATTCCTTTTAGAAAGGGAACACCTTCGGTGTAATAAAGTAACTTTTGAGCTTTAGATTTATTTTAATTGAGACTTAGTGAATTAATTTAATTCTTTTAAATTCGACTAAAGCCAAAGGTATTCCTAAGATTATATCAATCATAAAGTAGGAACTCTATTCTTTTAATGATATGCTAGCTTCATCCCAAATGAGAAGCATCACGTCAATCATAAAGTAGGTACTCACATTGCGGTGACAATCAAATTAGCTAGTGGTCACTATATGTTCATTTCGGCGATGAATGGATGAGATTACTCTGATCATCTTGCATCCCTTCTCTAGCATTGTATTTCGTTGACTGCCAAAGTCAACTTGATTCCTTTTAGAAAGGGAATGCCTTTGGTGTAATAAAGTAACTTTTGAGCTTTAGATTTATTTTAAGTGATACTTAATGAATTAATTTAATTCTTTTTTAAATTTGACTAAAGCCAAAGGTATTCCTAAGATTATAAATACTATAAATCCTTTGTAAAATTTATTAACTAATTAAAAATATGCGAGTTGAATATCCTTGGAGTAAGTTTAGTGTGAACTAGTCACATTTATTAAAGAAGATTTATTAAGTAAATTTATTTTAATAGGATTTAAGCAAGAGGCTTTCCTATAGATGAACCCAATTTAAACCTATGTAATATCTAGCAACTAAATTGATATTTTAATTATATAAAATTAAGTTGGTATAATTATAGGGTGAACTAGCTACATTATCAAGCGAGAAATTATAAAATAAAATATTAATACAAATAAACCGAAGAGGTCATGGGTAAAGAATGTGTCATTCCTCCTTGAAATTTGTGATGACTAAGTATTAATTAAATAGCTTTAAAATAAATAAATTATGAGCAAGATCAAAGTTAAGAATTTAATCCTTTATGAATCAAATGGACGCCAAATCTAACCTAACATGCCTTTAAAAGTGGTTAATATTGATTGAACAAAAGGGGTTGGTTAACTCTAGGAATAAATCATGTTTTATTTAGTTTCCTCTCTATTAAGGGTTATAAATTAAATCATTAGTTAAATTAATTTAATCAACTTAGGAAATATGTTGGTGTCATCTTATCCTGAGAAAGGGGATAAGTAAGTATTTAACTATTTAATGATTAAAATAGAACAACTTGGTAAAGTCAAATAAATGATTCTTCATTTGGGACTTAGAGGGGTCTCCAATCAATGCTAAACTAATCCTAAAATGTTCTTTCATTAATTGGTAATTATTGAGGATTGGGTCAACCTCTAGAAAAAAACTTGTTCTATTTAATTGGCTTATATTAAAGAGTTAAAATTTAAATTAGTGGTAGATTTAAGTTAATAAGTTATGAAAGATATTAATATCTTAGCTCCTCAAGAAATGTAATCAATAAATATTTAACTGTGTTATGTCTAAATTAAACAACTAGATCAAGATTGACTTTAAGGATTTTTTTAAGAATCTAACGATTGTTTAACCTTTATTAAACCCGATTGAACCTAAGGTGCCTTTAAATTAATAATTAACTAACCCTTGGTCATATAATTTAGTCTTGTTGGTTCAAATTGATACTAGTGTTAGCCTAGTCAACCCAAGAAGAGTATAAGGGGTCATATTTCAAGTAAGCCCTAGTTAGTGACTGTTTGAAAAACCTATTAAGTTCATATCCACACTTAAGAAAATTTTGAAACACAAGGTGTATAGTTCATACCTTGACCAGGTCCCCTATATACAAGTGGATGCACACTGAACGTTTGGGAGAAGATAAATACTTAATTAATGTTTAAAAAAATTAGTAAGGTTTTCTTAGTGATTTTTTTTGGGCATGACACATGTCTCCAACAAATTTCCACCTTGAATGTAGTCTTAGTTTGAGGGGAAACCCCTTTGAACTTGTACTTCATCTTGGTGACCCTTGACATTTATAGCCGCATGATTTTATTTTAATAAACACCACAACATAAAACATCTTATGAGAGATATTAATAATCATCAATATATCACAAGTTTTAAGAAAATTTATATGTTACTTCAAACTTATAATTTAAATAGATCCATGATCAAATGATCAATATTTACCAAAATTTACTTAAAATGATCACCTTCACTACTTAATAAGTCATTGAAAATATTTTGGGATGATAAGTATTTGCGAAGAATCCGTGGATATATGGACATGCAAAAAATAACATCTATTAACCTTTAAAACTATGTCCTCAAAGCATATTTTACCATTTTTCTTATTACTAACTTTCGATAGTCATGTGGATCTATGGGGATTTCTAGTGTATGTGCATAAAACTTTATCTTTCACACCCCTTTCAATTCATTGTGGGACTTCGAGTAGCTAGTGACATTGTGGAAAATACCAAGGGAATGAGATAAATCCAATAGATAGTCAAATTCTTGCAATGAGGAACATTTGCGGGGATCAATCAAGCATGTGGATATTACAAAAAAATGGAGGAATGATGAATGATTTTAACTCTTGTAATTAAGAATGAATGAATGGAAAGGATATTGGAAGAGTTGGGATGCTGTAGATAAATGGGAGGGTAATGGATGTTGTGGAACATCCAAGGTATGGAATGCATCCAAAATAGTGTTGTAACTCTTCAATCTTCGTGATTTTGATCGCTCCATAAGCATATATGAAAACACAAGATTTTTGTGAAAACCCTAAGGTCAAGGATAACATAATATATTTAGTTCCCCACAAAGTAGGCCAAATAACCAAATCACACCAAGAAACAGTCTTAAAATATCAATTCAATAAAATCCCTAGGTTATGAAATCATTTGTCCATATGAAACCCTAAATCTTCATCAACACTCAACATAGGAAAAATAAAAACCTAGGAGGCACATCATAGGGAAACCCTAAATATGGTCATCACTTAATTTCTTGTATGCTACGCGAAAATTCATCTTGGTGGGAGTTCTTAATTTATACCAATTCTAACATGTTTCATGTTTTGGATGACATAATATAAATAATTTGGATAAAACGTGAAACCTTATAGCTAATATTACAATTTTATCAAATATTTCAATCAAATGGTGCACAACCAACATACTGGGTTTATGAAAAAGCCACACAATTGACTCAACTAACACCTCAAACAACAATGAAATCACCCAAAAAAACCACATTGAACCGAGAACTCATCCTTAAAATAAAAGAACACAAAAGAGAATAAAACCATGGGTTGAAACTTAAATAATTTAAGGGAGCTCCACCATTAATGATTACTCATGCATGACACGGTGGTGGTGACTAGACCCAAAATCACATAGGGAATATATAAAATTATAAACTTTTGACAAGGAGACAAACATTTTGAACTTCAACGAGGTAAGGAATATGTCCCAAACATGGTAAAATCCTTGCTATTTCAATCATAACATAGCTTCCACATAACCTTTATGAAAGTAAACCACATCTCTACAAACTCAATCCATAGCATGGGGGAAACTCCGCAAAGCTCAAGAAAATGACAATAAAAGAGTTAACCCAAGGTTTAACCCCAAAACATTAATGACCAAAACTTATTTCAAACACAAGGGTTAACATCCTTCAAAGCTCCATAGTTAGAATACATTGACTCCCCAAAAAGAAAAGACCAAGAGCAAGACTTAACCAACCAAAATAAATAAAAAATAGGGGGTCCCTATTTTCAATGGGGCACGTGTGCAAGGCACAACACATGTCTCTTTTTCATTCCTCACCACTATTACATATGACATAATACATACACATAAGAATATGGGAGATGGTGGGCATGATATTTTACTTTGTGTGAACTACCTCTTCATAAGGATTGACAATATAGAATGGTATGTTGATGCTTATGCACAAATATTTCAACCATAAGATGCCACTATCGAAAAATTTCACAATCCTTTAGCATATGAATTTTGACTTAACCTTCACCAAATAGATTTGTGGTGTATTTTTTTTAAATATAATGGTGGAGGTGATCCATTACATGTAAAATACTTTTGAGCTACATGCACCCTTATTTTTGCAAGGACAAATTACTTGCTAAAATGTTTATCCAATTATATGGTTTTATTCATTACCTTATGCTTCTATCTCTTCCTTTAAGGATCTGGCTATCACTTTCATTAAAAAATTTAAGTATAGTATTGAGCCCAAGACATCTATCACTCAACTTGTTCAATGCAAACAAAAAGAACAAGAGACAATTAAGGATCATATTTTTAAATTCAAACCTTGCCTACTAATATTTTATCTTCATTAGGGGACAATGTGCTTCAATGTATATTTATGGATGGTTTAATTCTAATATTTGAGGGTCAAGTATATCACACACCTCATCACTCATTTTCAATTTGTGTACTATTGTATGTAGATGTGAGTATCTCTTGTCAAAATATCCCCTTTATGTCAATATATTTATACTAACTTCCTTATTTTCCCATGAGCTAAGACCATTGTAACATTCATAATATAATGGAAATGGGAACATCCTAACAATACTCATGATATTCATTTTATAATTTCAAATCCAAATTAATTTAGGGAATTCACAATATTGAAAGAGCATCCACATATGGTATCAAAATATTTTTTACAACATAATCTCATTACCTTATCTAAATGATTAAGCTAATTGATATGTCTAAGCTTAGACCATATAGGACTAGATAATGTTGGCCCCACAGTTACTTTTGCACCAAAAGATTGACTTGTCAATGCCTAATACAACTGCCAGAGTTAACGGATCCATGGGAGGCGGTTAAGCCATGTCATAAATCCCAAGGGGAGCGTTGACCATCTACCAACAATCTTCCCCTCAACATTACCTGAGGGGATTCGAAACCCAACACCTTTGGTTCTGATACCAATTGTTGGCCCCATGGTTGTCGTTACACCAAAAGATCAACCTGTTAATGTATGATACAACCATTAGAGTTAACGAATCCATGAGAGGTGGTTAAGTCATGTCACAAATCCCGAGGGGGTCGCTGACCATATACCAATAGATAAATATGTGCTTATCATCACACACTTGGGTATTATGTAGATATATACATTACATTCTAGCCTAAAATTTGAGACCTCATAGATAAAGGGGAAATAAACATAGAGCACACTCATGAACCCATGAACCCCTCATTTGATGAGATGAAGTTCATATGAGAGAAAATAATTTGCATAAGGAGAATGGATTTATTCATATAACACAACCCATGATGAGGCTACACATGAAACAAAAGAGAAAATTCCTAATATGCATATGATTACTAATGTGTCTGTAAAACATCAATGAGAAATATGTATGGTACTGTAGTGTCGTAAATTGTCACCCTTAACAATTTCACACTAGGTTTTTCTCCCCTAAATTGTTGAGCCTAGTTGGGTCCCTATTTTCTTAAATTATGCATTCTATAGCCCATTTGTACTACTTTCCGAGAAATTGCAAGCATTAAACAAATGTATCCAACTATTATTTTGCCCCCAACACTTAATATCTTAGAAAATAGGACCAAGACCCATTCACCCTAGGGCGTATGGGTCCCCCTATTTTTCTCTGGACTAATTTTAGATATGTCAGAGTCGGCATTTCAACATTTTAAATTCAACTTGCATATGTCAACTATGAGGAAATTTCATTTTTGGGAAATTAGAGAAATGCTTATAAATACCTAGTTATTGGATCATTTCACATATAACAAGAGATATCTAGAAAAATATTTGCAAACTTATGATCAAGAACACTTTCAAGCAAGTTAAGAGTAATATTTTAGAGCTTTATTGCAACAATTCAAGATCCTAACATCATGTCAAATTTTATGTGAGTTTATGTGCATTCATGTTATCATTGTTTTGTGAAGGCTAACACATTTTTAGGTCTCCAAAGCAATCAAGATCCAAGACCTTGAGGTGATGTGCATGAATTAAATTCTTCAAGGAGGCCTTTGAATGGAGGTGAGTTGTAACACTTCGTGATTTCATCATTCCTTTCTATCCATTATCATTTTATCATTGACATTGCCATTGTGGAAGTGGAAACACTAACACGGGTTTTGACTAAGGCAAGCCCCTAAATGGCACAACATTTCGTCTCTTTGTGAATGTGCATTTTAGGTTTGAAGAGGTTTGAGAGAGCTCAAAGAAAAACTGTTCATTGTTACATTTGAAGCCCCACATCTTGTCAACTCATGGAAACTACCCTTCAAAATTATCTGATAGTGTTCAGATAACTTTGCAACAAAAAATTAGAAGCTCAGATCTATCACTAAAGGACCTCAAAAATAGAGTAGAAGAAGCCTACAAGGACCCATACACCCTAGGGTGACTCTGTCCTCCTATAGTGATCAAAACCAACTTTTTTGGATAGGTACACAATCCTTTGCACTTTCCAGATCTGCCTGCAAGTTATTGTTTTAGTCTATTGATTTCAGATTATTGTATTTTTCATATTAGGTCATATATTTTAATTAGGTTAATTATAGTTTGGTACCTAGTAATGTTGTGGTGGCCATATCCCTTGTTGTTTTTGAGTCCAATTAGAGGCTCGAGACATTGGCCATTGTGGATTTTGTATGTATTAGTCTAGGGTTGAGGGTTCCAATTTGAGAAGTTTGAATTTCTACTTGAAAATGACATATTATAGGTCAAGAGATCTTGTGGCATACCTTGCCTTGGTTTTCATGGCTTGTGTTGATAAATGTAAAACATTTGAACTTATTCATTCTCTAGGGCATGAAACTCTAGCTTCTTTTGCTTTTCTTTAGAGATACTGACCAAATTTTTGCATTTGCAATTGATTTTTTTCTGGCAACAATGTGGGTAGAATTTTGTTGGGGTTGCCTCTACTTCTTCCTGCTTCTTCTTTATATGGAGGGTATCTAGTTGAGTAGCCAAGTGGCTAATGATGTCCTCCTTCATATTGGATAGAAGATTGCTAAGCTCCACCCTTGAAACTCTAGCAGATGTCTTGTTGAGAGAAGAGGTCCTATCACCCTTGGTCTTCTTGATGAATGATCTGGAGTAATTTATGCAAAATTTACAAATCTCATCAAAGGGAAATTGAGAGATGTCCCTTGCTCCTATGAAATTTAGAGCGTTCATTTATTCTTCATGGAATCCCCTTAAAAATACCAGTTTTAAGGATTCAAGGGAGAGTCTGTTTTGATGAGATTTCTTCAAACAAAACTGAAATCTCTTAACATAATCTTATAATGGCTCATCTTCTCTTTGTGACATCCTAAAGATGTCATCCCTCTTTATATTTATACCTCTGCAGTAATCTTGATATTTTTCCAAGAATTTTGTCTTCATTGTCTCCCAGTTGGAAAAAACATTCCTTCCCAACCCCATGAACCAACATAAAGCAACATCCTTTACTGTGGTTGTGAATAATTTAAGTTGGTGTGCGTCTGTGGTGTAGTCATAGGTCTGACATGGTACATCAAAATAAAAGAGAAAGGTGTCTAGACCCTCTATAACTAGCCCATAGAAAATAGGTAATGTTGAAGGAGGTATATTCTTCAGAGCAACTACCCTTTCTTGGTTATTTATAAGGAATTGAAATGTCACGTGTTCTCCTAGGTTATCAACGACTTCTTCAGCCATGATATCAAAATGTATTTTGGACGTCTCCTCTATAATTGGAATAGCTACTGGTGTAAGGGGTGATTCTTCTTCATCGATCCCCTCAATTTGTTCACTCTATCCACCAGTGTCTTCAAATACTTTGTGTACCAAGGGGAGAAATCTTCCTAGAGTGTCTCTCCACCTCTGCATACAATGGTTCTAGCTCTTTAGATCAACAATTCTTGCATATTGTCAATAAATAGTGTTATTATTGATGCCCAAATACTTGTTTATCCTAATACTTAAACAAAGTTTGTTATCTTATGAAAGATTTGAAAGAATATAAAACACACAAAAGAGTCTTGAACTTAGCACCATCCCTAGAAACAATGCCAAAAATGTGGAGCCAACTCTAATGCCTAATTAAACTGGTGATATAGGGTATGGACACAACTTAGAGGACCTAAGGATCCCTAACTAAGTAGTTCATCATTTACAAGAGGGTTGCATTAAATCATCAACTAGGGAGTCGTAAAAATTTAAATAGTGCTAGCAAAGTATATGCATTCACAAATTTCAGACATCCTACATTGATTGAGTATCTAGGTGAATAAATATATGCAAATACAGTAAAATCTTGAAATCAAAATAAACTACTAATTCACAAAAGTAAAAGAATACAAGCAACTACCTTATGCTACGGGTACCTAATTCTTAAGACTATAACCATTAACTATTAAACTATAGTATGTCCTAACTTAGCTACCTCTGGAGTATGAAATAGAGCATTAATCTACATATATGCAAATACAGTAAAATCTTGAAATCAAAATAAACTACTAATTCACAAAAGTAAAAGAATACAAGTAACTACCTTATACTACGGGTACCTAATTATTAAGACTATAACCATTAACTATTAAACTACAGTATGTCCTAACTTAGCTACCTTTGGAGTATGAAATAGAAAATTAATCTACATAATCTAACTCATGAATTGTAACACACTGATTTATAATCATATAACTAAAAACTACCAATTGAATTCACAATGCATCATCTAATCTAATAACTGAAATTAAAGTGGTTCAATAGTACCTCAAGTGGCTCTTGCTTGAGTTGTTTCCATAGTACTTTGTCAAACGCTCACTTACTCAACAAAACATATAATCAAATCAATTCCCTTTTATTGCATTCTAAACACATAACTATTACACAAAATCTAATAGGAAATCTGTTGGAAATTTTGTTCAATAACACACATGATTTGCTATATTTTGATACTACTGCTACTACTAGTACTACTAGATCTCCTCCTCGATAGGGGATCCTACTATATAGGGTATGTGAGAGATTCCCATTATTCATGAATTGACAACAAACTATAAAACATATGTCAACTCTTCTTCAAGGACGGGAAGATGACCGAGTTTTAAAATAGAAAACAATAGCTACTTGAAATAGGAGTAGAGAAATAAAACACAAATTCTATGTCCAAAAAACTTAACCGTTTACAATAGAAATGTGCTCAGTAGAATAGTTTTGTCATAATTCAGTCCTATTGAAAATAAACTTCTTCTTCTCCTGGTTGTCTTATTGGCAAGTAAGAGTAATACTAGGTGACTCATGGACTGATTAGTAAATGATCACCTCCATCTTCCTTTGAAACTATCACGCCCTAGTTGGTTCACTTCTTCTTTGCAATGAACTACAATCCTTATGCTATGGGTTGACAGTTGTCTTTGCTGTAAATGTTAGTCTTATCTCTTAATGAATTCTCATTATCAACAATCATAAATTGAACATAAAATCCTACTAAACTTCATAGACATTCATGAATTCATACATACACATATCAACATAACATGTTTCTATTCCAAATGCTTAAAACTGCTTAAAAGTATATGAAATGCATAAAAGGTCTTGGTAATATCTTAAATCTTAGTAAAAAGAAATGATAAAATGTATGAAACAGTAAGGGGAATCTAGCCAATTATAAATCCCATCAATCATCTCCCCTGCCAAAATATAGAACATGGACTTGTTTATGTCCCAATGCTCCATGAGCGCCATCAACATCATATCATAAAATCGAATGGTGGGCATAGTATATACCCACTATATATTGACATATTTGAGATGTTCAACCTCCGTGGTTGTCAGTGTTTGGGCATGGCCATGCAATAATGTGTACATATGGCCACCTACATGATCTTGTATCTCTAGAGGAACCTGCAATCACATCGAACAAAGTATAATTTGTTCCTCTTCATCATGAAATCAACACTAAATTAGATCCAATTTTTTACCTAAAAACCTAAGGATGCCAACATATAGGATGCTAGCATGTACCCGAGACCCTAGTGCTTATTCTAGATGTTAGCGTGTTTAAGGGACCCCAACGCGCCCTCTAGATGTTAGTGTCCATATTGGATTCCAATGCCCAGGTTGTACACTAGCACTCCAAAAATTGAAATGCTTGGAAGTTAAAAATTCAAAATGAATAACTTGAAAAGGTAACAAAAAAGACTATTTACAGTAAAAATGAAAAACAAAACAAAACAAAATTACCCTTCTCCTCAAACACCCTTCATTTGAACCTTCATAACTTTGGCTTGCAAACTTTGATTTTTGCTTCATTTGTTGCATTGGAATCTTGGTTCCGCCCTCATTCTTCCCAAAAAAATTTCGTCTTGGTATTCTTTTGTTAAATGAACCTACCAAAGGCATTTTTGTCAACTCTTTATAAATTCATAGTGGAAAGATCGCCACCCTATTTCTACATCCATGAAAGATAGCAGAAACATGGGGGCATATATCTACCCTTGTGTTTTTCTCTAGATCATGCTCTCATTCTCCTTAGAAGTTTTTGGACTAACACATTTTTTCTTCCAAGATGATTTTGGTTTTCTAACAAAGAGGTTTTGTAGGATGCGGTTTCTAACAACGTGTCATTGTAGGTTCCTATATTGGGGGCTTCGTTCTCTTGCTTGGTAATGTGTTTTTTGATATTCTTTACATTATTATTATTTCAATATTTACTTTCTTGAACTTTAGCTTGCATATGCATGTAGTGTCATATACTCACTAAAATGGGGGATAAATGTACATCGTAAATTTTGCTCCTTGATGGTGCAATCATAATTTCATGCTCTGTTTGGAACTTGCTTTAGTGTCCACTACCTAGTCCATTTTAGGACCATTTCTTGCCTTGGCCTTACCTCCAACTAAAGAGATATGTTAGATGCTGCCCTAAAACCTTACTGATGATTCTATGTCCCAAAACTTTGTTCAATGCCAAAATTGGAGTTGAGTCCTAAGTCAGGGGACCTTTTACTAGTTCTTGCTTGGATGTGCGTGTGGTGCATGGAAACTAGCATGACACACTAGCATCCCATCAATTTGCACAAAAATAGGACACATGTAAGGGTCAACCTCTTGAGTGACATGACCTTGATTTTGATATTAGTTTACAAAAACATTTCTTAAATTCAAATTTTGACATATCGGCCTACACCCGAGGTCACTCTCTTGCTCCCTATAAAAACATAAAGTTTGTCAAACAAAGAATATGATAACTACTACGGAGAAGCCCTACCAAAATGAATATCCAACTTTGTAATTGTGAACAAGACATATTCTATTTTCTCATGCTACCTTGGTTGAAGCTCCATGAGTGTTGTAGAATTGTTGGGATTGCTCACTTGTACCTCTTCATCACAATTGGGTATGATTCCAGTTGGTTCTCACATTTAAGCTTTGACCACCTTGCTTTATTGAGGTGAAGTGACTTATTGTGATTTATTCCCCTGGAGCATAACATTTCCCTTGGGTTGAATCTTGCATTATCTTGTTTGAGGAATATAGAAATCCACTCAAACACATTTGAGTAGGGTTTTGATTGTCATTTTGTTTGTCACTGCTCATCACAATCTTAGACACACTTAAGATTCAAAGCACACATTATTGCTTTCTATCAATTTGGCTATTTGTAGAGGTATGAATACCAAAACAAGGCTTTGACTGAGGCAAACTCCTATATAGCCACAACCCCTTTTTCTCCTTTGTGTTTGTGCAAGTTCAAATCTGAGATAAAAAATTGTAGAAGTTAAAAGAGGAGGTCATTATAGAAATTTCCAAATAGTCACCAAGGTCATACAGTACACTTAGGACCCCAACACGACATGCTTTCATCCATGTGACATGCTTGCGTCATGGATAGTAACCTCTAGTTTTTGTTGATAGGTTCCCCTCTATCACCTCTTTTAAGATCTATGCTAATTTTCTATAAATTGTTATATATGTTTGCACAATTATTCGTTTAATTAGATTAGGGTTTGTGTCTCATTGGTTAACTAAATCACATTTTTATCAATTTGTTCTTTTCACAACAAAGGAACATAACCCAAGAAGTTTGGCTCTCCTTTGAGGATGTTAGCTAAGCATACACCTTCATTGGTTTGTGTTCCAATGTTTCGTAGGAAAAAAACTGATCCGAGTTAATTTACTTAGTAGTCTAGATTTCCTTTTTCCACCCAAACACTTATAAAATTCATCCTCTCAAATAGAGTAATAGATAAACTACCATCTTCAATAACATAAGATTCCAATATGAGTAGATCTTGATATTCATTTGATCTCTCTTTTTCCGAGATTTTTTGCACTTAATTGCCACAAATTCATGGGTAAAAGATGTGTCTTTGATATATGAGAACTTAATTTTTTTACGATCCTCATCATGAATAAGATTTGAGTAGGATCTCTACCCACTTTTTAAAGAACACAAGTACATTCCTAGACTTAGTTGGTTGAGCCCAAAAATGAGGAACATAATAAGATTTTTGAAATGGTTGACCACACATTCTTCAAAACCATAAACTCCTGTATAGTCATAAGAATCTATATGACAACTTGCAAGAGCAATGTAGGTTTCGAGGAAGATCTAGTGTTGAAGTCTATGTTGCAGCGATCTTACCCATATAAAACTGTAATTATTCACCTTTCAATCCAATCTGATACGTCCACTAATGTAAGGACAAATCTTTGTCCCTACCATTGACATCTCTCAATTTCACTGGTCTAGTGATTCTTACGTCGAATGTATCAAAAAATCACTCAGTTTTGTATGACAACTCACACTTCAAGGAGCAATATCATTCTCCATATGGTCCAGCAGTGTTGCCATGGTCATTTCCTATTTGAGATGAGATAATAGGCCCCCTTGGTAAGAAGAGAGTTGTTCCTACTTCATCATGTCCATAATTTTTTTAATGAAACATTCCATCTTAGGCTTGAAGGTACTGTTGTCCATTCAGAACTGAATTCCAAGAAGTGCAATCAAATTGGGAGACAGCAATAATTCCATTCTGCACACGTAGGGACTGATGTGAAGATAAGCATAGAGTCCAGCACGTTGAGATATTTTATGAACTTTACCAGATCAAACCTTCCCCCAAAGTTGTACTGATATTACATGGGCTCCCAAACTTTCCAAAACACATAAGTGTTGATGACATCCAAGCTTCCATCCTTGATTTTCTGAATAATATCAGGACACATCCCTGGCAAATTTATTTTGAGGAAATTTAATTAATTGCCAAATTGCCAAGAGACCATGACCTTAAATGACATTTTAAATCCTATTAAATTTTAATAGTAGTCACACTCAGTAATTCCTTTCTTGGATGACAATCAGTGAATCAGGTTTAAACATATAAAATATCTAATAATGTTCCCTATGACAGAATAAAGGACCTACATCCCAGAAAATTTGATTGCACCTCAGTGAGGGTAAGATGGTTTGTCTTGGCATTTGAGGAAGAAGCTCCTATTTGTCTTTATCTATCATGCAAAATATTGCTCTTAGCTCATTTGGTGAAATATAAATAGTTCCCTTGTAATCAATTCAGACAGTTGGAACTTCCTTGCCTACACCCCAACAAGTAGAGCAACACTTTTTATCAAATAGTTGTGAGACCTCCTGTGATTCCACTTTTTTGATACATATCCACTTAAAACCATAATATCTGACAAAGCCCCACTTTGATAGATGTCCATACCATGACCCAAATCTCTCATTTGGGTGTGGGTTGGGAGGATGCTAGCAAAGGTTGAGGAAATTTGGCTTTAAGCAACCATGGTATTCCATGACATCACACTCCTTTGAGGCATTTAGTCAAATAGATTACACACCATGTGATTCGGCCTCTTCACATTCAAACAAACTGCAATCCATTTTATTACAGGTATGAAGAACGCTGTCAAAGGTTAGGAAGTTTGGCTTCACATCCCTTCATGGCATTCTACCAAACAACTAACATTTCTTTAAGTAATTAATGATTCACAACTATTAATTTAGTGTAAGCATGGAGAACGTTTGCACAGATTGAAAATTTTGTCTTTTCATCTGCCAAAGTTGTGTCCTACTGGTCCTTAAATTCCATAGATGCACATCATATAATTTCCTTAAATTCCATGCATTTTAGGTTATGGGGACAGGAGTTACTTAAGCATGTGTGACTGTGGCCCTCAGGAATCCAAAATAATTTAGTTACTTGCAACAACCACTTCCAAGAATTTAGAAAATTCTAACTTGCAACTACACAATGTGTTGGGAATTGGAAAACTTCTCTGGTTTACAACTGCACAGTGCATTCCATGAATTGAGAAAATTTTGCATTTATGGTTTGGAGAACTTCCATAACATAATGATAAAATAATTAAAATATTAGTCTTCTAACCTTTAAATTTAAATTAAATTTGATAACTTAATTATTTGAATTTTGATTTTGATTTAGAAAAAAGTTAATTTTAAATTAATCAAAGTAATTTAATATTTAATCATTAAGTTCAAATTTTAAATATTAAATTTTTATATTTTCAAATTTCAAATTTTTAAAATTTATTAAAATGTTGAGACATCTAAATTTGAAATCATGACTTGATATGTGAATCCATACTTATAACATATATTTTCATGGTGCATCTCATTAGGATCACTAGTTTGCATTTATCCTTGTTTGCATGCCTTTAGGGATTAATTCTTTGTTACTACCATTCCTTGACTCTCGTTCAAAGGTATTTGTTATTTGGTATCCTTGATCCTTGAAACTCTAAAACTCCCACATTTTTCATTGTTTATTCCAACCTGCCTCCTTGCACATCTTAGGTCACCACTAATGACCAAATTTGATGCTTCTACTACTCCACAAGGGTTTTCTCACTTAGAAATAGGTATCTATCTTAAGGGCATGAATTCAAATACATTTCAAATGCTTTACAAAGAATACCATACCACCTTAGTTGTGGTGGTTTTATTTCTAAAGCAAATGATTTTCATGTGAGCTCTAGGCTACCATTTCAACAAATTCTTTAGGATCCCATCTTGCTCCACCTGCAGCATTAATGGCATTGATCCTAGGCTGACTTCCTAATTGATTCAATGACCAAACAAAGTGTTATGTATACTATTTTATTTTCCAAAATAAAGGCCAATCATTTCTCTATTTTCATATGACTATAATGTTGAGAAAGATCTAGGATTTCAATCCATGCATATTCGATCAACTTTAGAGTAGCCCATTTTGTAAATCATGAAGAGGTAGCTAGTTTATAATATTTTTTTAATTGGATATCTCCTTAAATAGTTGTAGATATTTAAGAAGATTTCTAAGCATAGAAGAGTGAAAAGTTCTTATTTTATGGTTTTTTCTCACCACTTTTGTTAGTGCGAATGTAACAAGAACTTGATAAGTGTGATAGCAATTTAATGCATTATATATTGTCATTTAGAATGAGATTTGTTTCTTATTATATATGGATTTCTAGATGTTTTGAGAGGGATTATTAAATATGCCCTATTTTTATTAGATAAAATAGGAAAATGGAGGCCTCAACCCTACTAAATAATGATCCCAAAGGCTAAGAAAAACAATTCCCACACAAGGAATTAATAGTAGAGACCACAACGAAACAACCAAAAATAACACTAGACCATACAACAAAAAACTAAGACTTACTTTGGTGGGTGAAGACCTTCCCCTACTCATCAAATAGCAAATTGTACATCTCTTCTCTATTGGTCTTCTTATTTTTAATTTTTTCCTATTTGGGGATTTTGTTAGAATTCTCACCAAGACTTTTCATAGTTTCTTTCTTGCCAAATTGAAGGAACATGTGTTGTGGTAGACTTGAGTAGAACCTTTGCATTGAAAGTGATTGAATTCTTATCTTCGAGAGTGGTCATTATATCTTATAGGGAAGCCATGATTTTATCATTAGAATCATATAGGGAATAGGGGATCTTCTTAATGTTATACCTTAACTCCTTCAAAGGATCATTAGATTCTCAATGAAATCATTGTTAATGTAGGGTTTATTCATTTCTTCAAAAATACTTGGACCAATCAACTTCATAGCAATCTCTCCATACATGGCTTTCTCTAAACAAAAATCTTATGAATTCTCCCTCTCACCAGTAGAAATACTATCAATATAGTCCTTATAATTGGAATCACTTAAATCCCATATGTTGATATTGACAATTCGGGTAGGAGTTATAATAGCCATAATCCTATTTGACCTCCTCAGACCCAAATTGTGAAACCTGTCTTCTTCATTTGAAACACTTATTTATATTTTTCCTCCTTGAAAATTTTGCTAATATTACTAGGAATATTATCATCTAAAACAACACAACACTACTATTTTAAACTATTTGTTAGGTTTTGTACTATCTACTAGTTACACTACTAAGTTTATGATACTTTATATTAGTTGATTGGTAGTGTTTTGTATTTGACACATAGTCACCCTTATATTTCTTTTGTAGTTGGAATTGTCTCATGTTTCTCTTAGGAGCCTCATAAAGTCAAAATGTATCTCGAGGTATATGCATGCCACTTACATTTTAACATTCACTATACATCAAGAGCTTCTCAAATTGGAGGCTTCACCAACTTTGACTAGGCTAGTGATGTTGATGATCAAAAGTCCACTTCTAGTTTTTTCCCTTGATTATGGAATAGTTGTATGGTATTTTAAGAAGTGGATAATTATTTTAGTACCATTTATATATGATGAGTATTAAGTTGTAAGGGAAACTATGTGATTCTTTGGCTTTAAAAATTGATGACCAAGTTTAGGTTTTATCCTAATCATCCCACTACTTTGGTGCAATAATTAAAATTTCATTCACATTTGATGCAACTCAATGCAGTACCAATGGAGTAAGCACATTGAAATCCATGTGCACTTTATCAAGGATCTCATCTAGGATAGAGTTCTTAATTTTTTTTTGATGAATAGGCAGCTATCTATATTAATTCAAATATAAAGATACATATTCACAAAAAAAGGGTGGGTGGTAAAAAGGCACATCTTGAGAGTCAAATGGGCAGTGCCCAGAAAAAGCAACAGATCACATGGGCTAAGCCTAGAAGTCCAAAATTACAAAGTAAATAAAAAGGCCATTAAGCGGCTAGAGTAGTGCCAACAGAGCCAGGAGGGTCTCTGTCATTCAAAATTTTCCCCCATACATCAGCGGGGTCTGGAGTGAAGTTAGGAGGAGGACCCCAACCATCATCAACATATTTTTTCTCTTTATCTTCTTCCTCGCAGCGGGGTGAGATTGCAAGCGCCAGATGCGAAAATTTTTTACTAGTGGCTGGCCAACCAGAGCTAGAAGTAGGAGGGTCATCAGAGGGCCACCCAGAACCACCACCGTCGCTCCTCAAAGCATCGCCAAAAGGCCACCCCTGGCTAGCTTGTGGCGGAGGATAACAGTTTCACTGAGGAGTGTGAGAATCCCGTCGAGGCGGGGGCTGGGAACGGGGAAACGCAGAGCCACTTCGCTGCCGACCCCTGGAGGGCGACCGACCATGGGAAGAGGTGGACGAAGCGGGGACCCAATCAACAGTACAAGGGGTATTACCCCAGTGATCCAGGAGAACTTGAAGATGAGCAACCTCAAGTGCAACTTTGTTAGCTTGCACTTGAACCTGTAAAAGCACATTAGAGCAAATCATAGCTCTAGCATATAAAGATACATGAATATCCATTTGAGAATGTGAAAAAATTCAAGCATTTCTATCTTTCCAAATATTGAAGAGAACTTCCACCCTGAAAGTGTGCCAAAGCTAGGTGAATTTTGCAGAAAACCTGGGAGAATCTCCTAGCAACACCATATGCCAGGAGAAAGGTTTTGGCCTAAAGGGCAGAAAAAAGTCATGAATCCAAGTCTAAAGTTGTTGGGCTCTGGGACAAAACCAGAAAAGATGCTTAAAATTCTTAGCTTGCCCACAAAAAGGGCATCGAGGGTCTTGGACCCCCAGGTGAACCAGCCGAGAACCCACAGGCAAGCCTTGGAAAAGAATACACCAAGCAAAGTGGGCAAGTTTCGGCTCAACACTTGCAGACCAAGTGGCAACAAATCTTTAATGCTAGACATGAGTGAAAGATTGAAGAAGCCACCTCTAGTTCAAACTCTGAATCATAGGAAAATGTGGTGAGAGCCACTTGTAACCAAGCCGAGGCTTGTAGTTCTTGAAAGGGGTGTATGGATACCACTTCCAGTCTTTCCACTAAGGTTTGGTCCCACAAATTCCAACCTTATGAAGCATTTCAGTAGGAATAGCATTCACCAGACCATCGTAAGTAGCACAATCCTAGTTATGAAGTCTGTACTGGGCACAAAAAGCTTCCCATGACATAATACGCTTGGTGGGTCTATGAAATATCTATTGTAGGGTCTGGATACCCTTTTTGTGAACTCTGAGCACCTTAAGCCCAGGTGACTTAGCCAACGACTGACCATTGCAAGCAAAAAGAGGCGACCACCAAATATTGTGTTGGTTGAGAGAAATCCCATCTTGAAAACTAGAGCTAGCCTAATGGAGCCAGGGTTTGATAGCTTCCCAGGCCCACCAGATAATTTTGGCCACAAATGTCCCAACAATCTAGACTGGTTCTTCCATGACCAGAAGGGTTTGAAAGCCAATCCCCTTCTAGGCAGGTCTATGGACAGGGAAGCCAGATAAAATACTATACCTAAGAAGAATTTTCCAGGCCTCGTCCCTAGTAAGGGCATGAATAATCCATTTGACACACAGAGCAGTCCCTTGCTGTTGAGTAGACAACAACCCGAGACCTCTCGAGTCTCTGGGAAGGCAGCAGAATTCTCAAGCCACACAATGAAACCCTTGGTGAGACTCAGAGGAGGCCTAGAGAAAGTCTCGAAGCAATTTCTCAAGCTTGTCATAGGTAGCTTTGGAGGGGGCCCAATAAGAAGAATAATAAACATGGGTGGCCGCCAGAATTTTGGAACACACCTAGAATTTCCCTGCCAAAGAGAGGGGCTTGGTAACCCAATAAGCAAGTTTCTGCTCAACTCTGGAGAGCATGGCTTGCCAAAGCTCAGCCGGTGATGCTTAAAAGGCAAAGGGAATGCCCAAAAGCTAAAAAATTTCTCCAGGCCCAATCCACTTTCATCCATACTGTTGCAACCAAGGCAGAGAGGGCAAGATAGACTTTTGGTAACACAAAGTTTTATGCCATTAGATGGCAAAGCCGAAAGCAAGACATAAGGTATTAAGACACTCAAGAGCTATCGCAATAGAGTCTTCTTCCTCCAGAAGGGTGAGGAATGAGTCATCAACAAAATGGCCATTAACAAGTTGAGCCTGAGAGTTGGGTAGAGAAATGCCCTTGACCCACTGCTGGGAAACCGCGTTGGCCAAGAGGTAACCAAAACCCTCAGCTGTAAGCACATACAAAGAGGGGGCTAGCGGGCACCCTTTCTGAATGGAACGAAAGAGTCCAAAGGTAGAGGATTGATGGCCATTGATGGTGATACAAGCTGAGGCATCTGCAAAGATCATTCAAACAAATTGAATGAAATTGGGCCCAAAACCCAAAGCTTGCAGCATAGCAAGAATAAACGGCCATTCAATGCGGTCATAGGCCTTGACAAAGTCAATTTTAATGAACACAACTTTCTCGTTTCAATATTTGGCCCATTCCATGCCTTCCTAAACAACAATAATATTATCCAAAATAAATTTGGATTTGATAAACCCAATTTGTTCCTAGCGCACAATCTGAGGTAGAAGATGGCGGATTTTAAGAGCCAAAGCTTTAGTGATAAGCTTGTAGGAGACATTAAGAAGCGTGATAGGTCTCCAGTTGCAAATGTCTTTTGGGTCACCCGGCTTAGGTATGAATTTTATGTTACTTTTATTAATTAAGTTACCTAGAGAGTTAGAATGAAAAGCTTCTAAGTAAACTTGATGTAGATCGTGCCCATTATAGTCCCACATGGCTTTGTAGAATTCACAAGGGAACCCATCAATTCTCGGGACTTTGTCATCAGCCATGGAATAGATAGCTTCTTTGAGATCATCAATTGATAATAGTTGATCACAAAAAAAATTCTGAGTTGAAGAAAGCTTATTTGGCACAACAGCAAGACAATCCTAAAGGGCTTGTTGTAGCACAAACGTGAATTCTTGTGCAGTGAAGACTTGCTCATAATGATGCACAAAAGCCTGGAGAATATCTGGCAGCTCAGAAAACACCTGAACACCATCTTTTATTTTTTTAATGCCCGAGGATGAGTGCTTGGCACGTAGAGCCAAAAAAAAACTCTTTGGAGGCATAATCACCAACTTTTAGCCAATGTAACCGAGCTTTGATTTGCGCACCTCTAGCAGCATAGCTGTCAGCAATTTATTTCTTGTGCCTTAATTCTGCCACCCTGACTTTACTGATGATGGAGAGAAAGGGTTGGCACATTAGAAGGCCTCAGTGCTTACAGAAAGGTCGTTAGGGTGGTAGCCTCATAAGACCACCAACGAAAAATAGCCAGCTGGCGCCCATAAATGCGCAAAAATCTAGCCATGCGAATGATAGCCTCATTCCACCAAGAAATCCAGCCTATATGATGAGTTGGCCTGCACTCCAAATTCCAAACTTTGTGAATGTGGGCCAGGGTAGGCTTGTGGAAGAGTAAAGATGTGTTTAAAAAAAATTGAGTTTTACATGTACTAGGCTGTCGAGTCTCCCATTCAATGCAAAAAGAAATGGGGAGAGGTAGTGCAGGTCATCCACCTTTGGGAGAGAGGCTGCATCGAAAAGAAAAAGATTACTTGAGATCATGGCATGATCAAGGTGCTTACATATTCTATTAGAATTGGATTTGTAATTACACCAAGTGTGCTAGAGAGAATGAGAATGGTTGGCCAATAACAGGATCAAAAGCCCCAATTTAACTAGCATGTAAACCATGCCTCCTACTTTCTGACTATCCATTTTGAATGGAAAGAGTTTCATCTTTGTGGGATACCATTTCTGTAACCAGAGTCCCACATAGCCAACGGGTATAGCGGTAAAAGATCAACAATCAGCATACAAAGTAAAGAAATTGCTCTAACATCGACATAAACATTAATAATCCCAAAGGAATGATTATTAATGTTGAGAAGGATCCAGATGAGCCACTAAGTGGGATCAAACCTGTGGTCGACCACAGAAGAGTGCCACTGTGGGGCCAAAAGGGTGACAGCTATGCCACGCCCAACATCATGAGTAGTACAAAACATTTTACTGGTTGGTCAAATAGAGCGACAAGGCACAACAAGCAAAAAACCAGAAATTTTAACTTCTTGGAGACAAAGCACTTCAATACTAGAGTACTTACACAAGGTATCCCTGACAAAATACTTTCTGGAGAGGTCTGTCAGACCTCGAACATTCCATGAGAGGAACTTCGTGAGTGAAACTCCTCCATGTTTTCGAAACCTGATTCCTCTTCATTCAGAGAAGAGAAATGATTCTACAAAAATTTTGGCAGAATTGATCCAATCTAGATGGAAGAAGAGGACATCCTTCACTTTTCATGAACATATTTCCCTTCTTCCCTAGGAGGGGAAGGGCTGCGAGATCGCCTTTGAGCTCCCATTACAGGAGAAGAAACATTCGGTTGTGTTAACATGACAGCAGCTGGGCAAGGCATAGCCTTTTGCCTAGGCTGTTGTGAAGCATAATAAGCTCCAATCGGAGCTTCTTTCCCTTTCACAGAAGGGTTTGAAACATCTTTCGCTGGCTTAGAGGTCACGAGACCCGACCCAGAACCAATGGACTTATTCTTTCGGTTTGTAACCGTAGTCCATTTTGCATCAGGTTTGGCAGTAAATGCAGCCACCGAACGAGGCTTTTCAGCATCTCATGGTGGAGGTGTACGAGGCACTGTAAAAGGGAAATTCTTAATCTTGTGGTCCGCTGACTAACACTTATAGCACGTGTTGGGTAGATTAAAATATGTGACCTTTTGGGTGTGGCGAAGAGCTCCAATTTGGATATCAATGGAGTCTTTCAAATCTTTGGATAGGTCCACTTCCACACAAACCCTCTTCTAGGGTCGGGCCTGAAAGAACCTATCTAGATCAATGCAAATAACCCTCCCCAATGAGGAAGCTATACTATTAAAAAAAGGCACATAAGGCAAGTGTAGTCCAGGGAATTCAATCCAGATCGGGACCCGCAACTTGGTGTCGTCTGAGATAGCAAAATCACGGGTCCATGCCTGGAAAACTAACAAAGAAGACCGGGCATACCAGAGCCCATGGGCTAAGATAGCTTCCACATGATTGACCTTCGCAAAGCAGAACAAAAAGAAACCCTTGGTTAAATTTTGGACCATATCAAGGCGGACCCCATGAGGGACCCAAGCTTTGTTAACCCATTCTTTAAGCAAACTTTTAGGGGGAGTTCTCCCAACAAAATAGCCAACAAGGGTGTATTTCTCAAGCCATTGACAAGCAGTATCAAAATTTGGTAAAGGAAAAACCACATTAGTTGGTGAATCAGAGCACTTACCCCGTGAAAGAATTTTAGAAAAAAATTTTGGGGACATTTGTTCAGAGGAGGAGCCATTGATTAATGTCGTCGAACCACTAACACCATCAATAACTGTTGGGTTAGAGCTGGTTGAAGGAATATTAAAACAAAAAATGCATAGTAAATGCGGCCGTACACACAAGAAAAGAGGGGATTCTTGCGCATGATGCGCAGTATGATGCAAGAGGGGCCAAGGGTGACTACAAAAAACACAAAACCCTAGCAGAGAGTGGCACAACAATATTAGAGAATGAGTTCTCAATTTTGAGTACTTGCCTACTAAAGAGAAGGTTGTGAACATCTTCACTAAGCCTTTCACATTATCTTGATGTCTTTAGTTATGATTGATGCTTCAAGTGAAGGAAGTTGTCCTTGTGAGGTTTTATTGAGTCCCCCTTCTTTCACTTTTCATTTTCTCTCATTTGGAGAGGATTTGTTTCTTTGATTTTTCTCCCTTTCTCTATTTGTGAGATTTTTTTTACATTGATACCTTATTAGGGCTTGTTTTTGGAACGTCTCTTTGCATTTTTGTATTCATTTGTTCCTCCCTAAATTTAACTTAAGTGGGGTATTTGTGTGAATAGGGTTTAGCACCTAACTATTTCATTTCTAGGACCTTTTCACACCTAGGGTTTTTATCTTACATAGAGCACTTTTAGGGAACACTTAAACATTTTTTTTATACCTCACACCATATGATTATGAGAATTTTTATAATGATATTTTGTCTTATCTCTCAAATTTCCTTTATAATCGAGGCTTTATTTGTACATTACAACATTTTGGATTTTGCACCCAGTTGTATGCTTATATTATTATTTGGAAATATAATTTTTTTTGTTTCTTCTCTCTTGTTTATGGAAGGTTATTTGGTGTTGTAATAAATTTGTGTTCCTATTATTCTTTGTGGTAACTAAATGGAATGGAAAACTATGCAATTGGTAAGGATTCTAAATGTATTTTGGAAAGCAAGCTAATAATTGGAATAACTTTGAGTCCACCTTACAATTATAATAAAAAATGGATCAAGGATTACTATTCACTCAGTAAGGCTAAGGGTAGGAAATATTTGGCAAGACACATGAATCATGTTTGATTAAATAGTTTCTTATGAAGCATGTAAAAAATATGGAACCATATGAAATTATGATGAGCCAAGTAATGCGACACAATTGGAATTAATTCTTGATAATAATTGAAGGTGGCATTAAATTCATGTCAATCACAAAAAAAATCTTACTTCACAATTATTTTTTCTAGAAATATAAAACAATCTTTGAGTTTTGGATTCAAATATGAGATTGGTGAAAAAAAAAATATTTTTAATGGTCATTTGAGATTTCATGTTGAGAGGTGTTCAAGATGAAATCTTGCATTATTATTCATTTCATCCAAATGATTTTAGGGGAAGATTTTCTATCAACTAATCCCATGTATCATGTGAATTTTGATATAGCATCAATGTTTATAGTTTTATGAGATCTCAAAGAGGATGAAGATATGGTCAAAGTTTTAGTAAAGGTGTCTCAACTTTGCTCCTAATATTAAGTATTTAAACATTGCAATTTTTAGACTATAAAATAGAAAACAATCTATAGAATTTATTCTTGTGAATTGGGTTGTTTGGAGTCACTTCCATGTTGTCTAGATATTTTTGAGATCTAAATTTTTGTTAAAAAATTCCCCAAATGTGTTATGAATCAAAATTTATGGCCTCAAAAAATTGGGCCTCCTACATTGGAAATATAAAAAAAATTAAGACACAAAAAGGATTTATAAGAGGGAGTTACACTTGTTGACCAAATTGTGAAACATGTTATGACACATCATAAATCATCTTTATATGGAGATAATGAAGTCAAAATGGAATTCTTGAGTTGTTGAGTAGATTATGATGTACTAATAATAGGTGAAAGGAATATTTTAATTTTAACTTGTGAACTCATCTTGATATTTGGGTGTTAGTTTTCTAGCTAGGTATTTGGTTGCCGTATTCTTGGGTGGTTTTAGCTCATATTTTTTTATATTACCATTTGATGGTTTTAACAATTAATTATTCTACTTATTGGGAAATTAAGATGGATATTTTGATTGTTTATTTATAGACATTGTTATGCTACTGGAATGTCTCCAAAATTGTATGTTAGTGATGTTTCCATAAGGGTGTGTCCCTTCAATTGTATCATAACCTTTATTGATAATAATATAATTGGTTCATGCTTTAGAATGTGGAAACTTTCTCCTAAAAGGGTTTTCCACATGTACACTTGTGTTGTGGTCTAATTTTATTTATGTTATATATGTGTTTCTTCTTTATGTACTTATAAAGATCTAAAATTTACACAATAATCTCTTAAAAATTAGCTTAGGAAGAATTTACAAACACCTTGCTTCCTTTAATTTAGTATTAGAACATGATATCCTTAGATTAGTAACCTGCAAATGAAGATAACAAAAAAAAAAACTTGTAGCTCTCTCATGACTCAAACACCAAATCAACTCTAGA
>VDFB02021625.1:0-36690 GCA_007258455.2 Sequoia sempervirens
CTTATAACTTGTGAAATTCTAGCAATGAAATGATAGATTAATCATAATGTCACCTTAGGATCACATCACCATGAAAGAACTTCATCCAACATCCTTATGAGTGCAGGTACCACCAAATAGGTATTTGTTAGATCTGTCTTCCTCGATTGAGGGAAATTCAGGAAGAGAAGAGGAAAGTGAGACATGTAGTATGTATAAAAGAGGGAGATCAACTAGAGGTCAAAAGATTAGAAGAAATTTTGTAAACGCATGGAATTTTTTCTTGCAGAAGGGGGGTCATGTTCCTATGATGATGAGAGCATAGGCGACATCGAGGTGCCCTTGAGGTACAAACATCTACAAAAACAATGGGTACCCAAGGAACTTCCTCCAATAAACACTAATTTTTGTGTCAACGAGAGGACATATCACATCGCACCATCGTCATTACATGGTTTGGGCCTATTTTGCATGGATGACATAAAGGTCTGTTACGAAAAAGTTACTGAATTGATGAAGTATGTCAAACCCTGTTACAGTTACAAAGATTGGATGCAACTGGTTCGATATACATGAAGTATGCGTAGGTATGCACTGTCAACAAATTATATACATCTAAAAGATAAGGATCAAAATAAAGGAGTGGCTATGTACATTGATGGGAGGCCAAAAGCATCAGCAAATATTGCAGGGTTTATAAATAGTACAGGACCTAGGTCAACAAATAAGCAACCCAATTGCATATTCGAGGCGCGCAAAGGAAACCATGTATTTGTATGTGTGATAAAATCAATAACTGGAGGGGAAGAGTTGCTAATCAATTACAATTTGAATCGCTTAGTTACAAACACAATTACTACGAGGGTGGTACGTACTATGTACCATTTACTCAACCTCCAATTAATAACTCCAATATACCATTTTATTCTTATGTTTATTTTCGTAAGTCTATTGGTTTCATTTCGGTAATGTTTTTTATATTTAATTTTTGTCATAGCGGGACATTGATCGTACGGATAAGGCTCTGACCCAGAGCACAGATCACGATTTATCTTCACACACTTCTACCCGACAGGTTTACCTCATTGTAATTGTACAAATTAGATATGAGCAAAATGATTTATTATTATGTTGTTTTGATAAGTTTATTGGGTTAATTTTGATAATGTTTTTAATATTCTTGTTGCAGTCGACTGATCGAGGAAAGGCACCAGCAGTAGACGAGAGCATCCATAGGGAGGTGTAGTCAATATTATGTGATGATGACATTGATTATTCAATAAACCCTCTCGATATGATAAGGAAGACCCAAAAAAAATGCAATGAAGAAATCCTTAAGTTGTTATTCATAGTGCCTCAAACATATGAGATAAGAGAGAGGGTTAAAATATTGACTAAGAGATCACCAAAACTTGCAAGTAAGCTATCATGAGGTCTTTAATTATAACATAAGTTCATTCATGGTTTTATATTTTGTCCTATTTTATGTCATGAAACAAAATATGTGTTGTTTGTACAGGATTTTTTGCATACTCATGATGCTTCTGGCCATGATCAGGGTACTGCAAGTGCTGCTCGATAAGTAGGGGTTGGTACAAGTGTCCATCCTAATTTTCCTGTGCATACATCACATCATCTGAACCCATCATCCGTGCCTATATTGTCGTCTGAAATGTCAGCAACACATACCATGTAGGCATCCATTAGTGCACCCTCTGGCGGTGAACACATGCCAAAACATGCGTCAAGACATGTACCTGGGGATCGAGAGGCCACTAGTATTGGTGATATTTTAGCAACATTTCCTGGATCTTCTCATATTACTAGTACGGGAACATTTCCAATCACATTTGTGGTGACCGAGGATTTCGTTCCCATAAAGATAGAGAAGGTCCCAGGTACTTTAAATTGTTTTAATTATTATTATATATAATCCAATTAAAATTTACTTATTGATCGCTCTTTTTAGACTATTGATCCCATGATCATTTTGCAGGAAATGATGTTTTTTATAAACATCTAAGTGATATTACATTGGAGCTCTTGGGCCCACCATACGTACATGGTGGAATGCCCAAAATCAAGATTTAAAAGATGAGCTCATTAACCGTTTAGTTGTGTTGTTCGGTGATAAAACATTCAACCAAACCAAGGGCCTTCAGAAAGCTGGTACCTATCTAAAGTATGCGAGGGACCAATATGGGTCACATTTAGAGAGGAACAAAAAATATGAGCGTCCCCTCATGATTCCAGAGAGGGAGTGGAAGGGACACGGTGTCGAGATGGAAAGGAGGCTGAAAAAGGAACACCACCAGACCCAAGTAAAGGTGTGTGATACTATGATTATTATCAATAATGTAGTATATATTGATTTACTCTTTTGCTTTTACATAATCTAATATTTCAAACTTTTCATAGTGCTGACACATCAAAGGGAAACAAAAGGCAAGACTAGAAAACATGGGCAACACAAACTTAGCTCTACGGTGGTTATATGAAGAGTATACACACAATTGTAGAAATCAATAAATGAAATATAGTATCCAAATAATAGAATTGATTTGTTTTGGTTTTATCCTCGCATAGAAGAAAAATTCATGATCTTATGCAAAATGGTAGGGCTCTAAATTCAACAGAGTTCCCACAGAAGATGACTTGAAGATTGCCTTCCAGCAAGGCTATGGAGCCGTGGTTGAAAGCCTAAGAGTCTTGACTGGGCAAACACAACCTTCCACTACATCCAACACAGGTAAATAAAATTGAATACTTGTGCAATCTATTCAATATTATTCCACCATAAAGCCAATTACATGCCTATTTGTTTTAAACATTCAAGCAATGATAATGCTGCACATGACTTTGAATGTAGCCTAGTGAGTGGAGCACAACCTATAGGATGAAGGGTCATGGTGTGCATCTCGGTACTTTAGAGCATGTAGAGCGTGATCAACATGTTGAGCATGATCAGGCTAGAGAAGATCAGGAACATGATGTGGCCCCATCAGGTAAAGAGGACCACTCTAAAGTTCTTTTAAACATATTTAATTGCAATTGGCGTATTAATTAATGTAACCTTTCGTGTTTCAACTTTAGAGCATGTAGAGTGTGATTGACGTGTTGAGCATGATCAAACTAGAGAAGATCAGGAACATGATGTGGGCCCATCAAGTAAAGAGGACCACTCTCATGTTATCTTAAACACATTTAATTTCAATTGGTGTATTAATTAATGTAACCTTTCGTGTTTCAACTGTAGATCAGGATTTAGAGGGTGTTCAACATGTTGAGCATGAGTCTATAAGAAAAGTTCAGGAACATGATGTGGACCCATCAGGTAAGAAGAACCACTCTAATGTTCTTTTAATTAATGAAATACTATTAGTTTAACATTTCTTTGTTATTGCAGCAAACCCCCCTTGCAGCGGCGTCCACATCATGAGTAGATGACTAGGCGTACATTAAGATCACGAGCAGAGGGCAGAACAACTAAAGGGGGGACAGATGATTTAGAAAATGGTACTCCACTTTAGATTTTTGTAGCTTTAAGAAACAAAAAAAAATTGATTGTAATCATATCATGACAACCATATTTTTGATAATATGTAAAAATTGAAAGAATGAATATTATATGTTAATGAATGAATGTGAATATGTTAATTAATAAATGTTATATGTTATTAATGGATGAATGAATGTTATATGTTATTAATGGATGGATGAATGAATGTTATATATGTTATTAATGGATGAATGAATGATTAATGTTATATGATTTAACGTATGGGGAATTGAGAGTGATGTGAGGGGGGGGGGAGGGTCCAAATGAGCTTCCACTGTCACGTGGTTGGCCCAGTTAAGAAGAGAATATTAAACTATTCTCGAAACAAAGAGAAGCTCAATAAGGTAATGCACTTTTCAATATAAGAAATGCATCATTTGAAGCATCAAACCAATATGCAAAGATGAAAGAAAGTGCTAACTTTCACTATGGTGGCATAAAAATGATTCTTTATACCCTGAATCCATGCTCTGCATCATAATTTGAAGTTATTTCCATTCCAATGTTCTGATTTTAGTTTGTTTGTATGGCTTTGTATGAATACCACATTGTGTTGTGTGTGGATTTGGTTTCAAAGCTCTGTTTCTTCTATTTTTAGTGGTGACATAACTCTAAAATTTGACTTTGTACATAAAAGTTGGTGGAAAATTGATAGCTCTGAAGGGTTAGAGGCTCGATTGAGATACACGGATATTTGGATCTTGTTGTTGATAGGAGGCTTCGACTTAACCATGAAATTTTGTACCATCTGTAGGTATGAAAAACTTTCTCTACTTACATTCATTCTTGATCATAAATGTTGTAAATGATATTAATGCTTCAAACTTAAGATTAGTTTCATTGTTATAATGATCAAAATGTTATACTTTGCTATACATTCAAGCATTCTCTTGCCCCCCACCCTTTGCTCTCCCCCCCCCTCCTTTTAAGAATTTTCTTTCTCATAAAAGATTCACATTTCTGTCTCATTTACACAAATTTATTTGAAGCGCTAGGAGTGAATAAAGATATGTAAAAGATGATGGATTATGTCTAAACAACAACTTTCCATCTTATAGCTAATTAAATCCTTAATATTTGAATATTTTAGAGCTCAAATAATGCTTGTATATGCATGTGTAGCAATAAGGGAGCCTATGTGAAGATTGAAATTTAAAACATCACTTTGGTATTTTTCCTTAGGCAGTGAAATGATATTTTGAGTAATACAAACCTACACACACGTGATATTTTCCAGCATTGCATTGAGGAATTTTTCTCTTATACCTACCCTCGACTGAACATGGGTGTAATATTGGTTCACGGGTTTATTACGTAAGTAGTTAATTTCACAGAGGAAGACTAAAATCTTCTTAATGTCCTATGTTAGGTGTGAAAGCATATGAATCACTTGCTGAAGGCACCATTTTTGTATTCATCCAAAAACTGGTTTGTTCCTTTTTTTTATGTTTCTTGCATGTGCTTTTTTTAGGCTCTAGAGATGTAGCTCGGCTATTTCCTTTGCACTTTTCATCTATTTTGATGATTATAGTAGATTCTCATAATTTTTCATGTAGATCTATTTGTAACCTTATTTTCTACCAATCAATTTACAAACCACTCACATATTAAGGACCATTTCACTAACTTGTAGTCATCCATTACTTCATATGTTGCAGGTTGTGTCTGTGTGCCAATAAATCCTGATGATTACGAGAACTTTAATCCTACAAGTGTACCCAATCTTTCTCAAGTAAAAGTCTTACCTTATTTATAGTACTTTAAATGGTTTAATTGAAGGTGCTTCTTTAGATCTGAGATAGTTGAACCCTTGATTAAAATATGGTATTAGATGGGTAGTATAATGATAAAACTGAGGTCCATTGAACACAAATTACGAACATAATTTACTGGACTATGAATAGTGTTACAATTATAAT
Source organism: Sequoia sempervirens (assembly GCA_007258455.2). Classification (NCBI taxonomy): domain Eukaryota; kingdom Viridiplantae; phylum Streptophyta; class Pinopsida; order Cupressales; family Cupressaceae; genus Sequoia; species Sequoia sempervirens. The sequence continues at coordinate 5,458 of VDFB02021625.1, forward strand.
TATTTCTCCTTTACCTACCTTTGCATTAATGAAAAAGATAGCAGATATTGGAAGTTCATTACATGTCTCATGTATGTGTTAGTATTTTAATTTTGTTTAAGTTGTTTAAGAGCTTGATTAGGTCAAGAATATGTTCTACAAGCTCTGTTCTCTTGACACTACTCAACATTTTCCCTACACATTTTCTCTTCAATCCAGATGTTTCTTAACTCCTTCCCTTGTTAGCCCTTGGTTGTTCTCAAGTGTAATGCTTTTTCTATGCATCTTATAGTTTGTATGTATGATCATTCATCTCTTATGAAGCATGGATAACCTTTCATGGAATTGTTTTTGTAATTAGACAATTTCCATTGTGAGAATAATCATTTAATTTGTATGGAAGTAAGTCTTTTCATATTATTTGACTTGGTATTGTAAACTTGTCTTTGTAGGAATTCTCTCGGGGAACAGTATGATAGGAGGTAGAGTTGTACAACACCATAAATCATTTGGCATTATCAATATATTTGCTTATAAATACTCTTGCAAGTAAAATGGAATGTGCAATGACAATTGGTCTCAAATTCAAATCTGAATATAAGTACATTATACACAAGAAGATGGTATCTATTCTATGATTTAAAGAACCCCCAAAATAAAAAAATTAATAGGTTCCATTTGTTTACTTGCTCTTAGACACTTGTTTAATCGGCGAGACCCTCAGAATGTCTTGCTAATAACTAGCAGTGTTCAAAACTCCTGAAGAGGTCAGATCGGTGTGACATTGGATCTATCTTGTTGACGAAAGTCATCGGCAAGGCATGGACTATTAGAGTGAGTTTTCTATCTTGTGCCGATGATTGATCTCTCATCGATGGTACATTTCAACGAATATTTTTTTATTTAAAAAATTTCATTATTTCATTGAAATTTCAATGAAAACCACTAACGAATCACCGAAAAGGTCTGACGAAGTTGCTATAGCTGCGATGAAGGCTTCATCGTAACTCCTTTCCCATTTTGACAAAGACCATCGATGAATCAAAGAAAAGGTCTGAAAAAGTTGCTTAGCTGTGATGAAGGGTTCGTCGTAACTCCTTGTCCATTTCATTGCAATTTTCACGAATGTCACCGACGAATCACATAAAAGATCCGACAAAGTTGCTTAGCTGCGACAAAGGCTTTGTCGTAACTCCTTGCAAATTTCATTGCAATGTCGACGAAGGCTACCGATGAATCACATAAAAGGTCCAATGAAGGCTTCGTTGGAACTCCTTGCCCATTTCGTCGCCATTTTGACGAAAGCCATCGATGAATCACATAAAAGGTCTGACGAAGTTGCTTAGCTGTGATGAAGGCTTTGTCGTAACTCCTTGCCCATTTCGTCGAAATGGCGACGAACTTCTGGTGTTGTTTCGATGCTTCGGAAGAGCCATTGCAATTGCATTTTGGTTGTAATTCGTCGGTGGATACACAAAGTTTTCGTCGATATTTCGACGAACATCTGATTCATTTTATGATGCCGATGACCGATGAATCTGCACCGTTATTTCGACGTTTAATTCGTCATCAGAATTGCCACAAAAAAATAGCGACGAAATTGTTTTCGTCATTTTGTTGCTTTTTTGACAAATATTTGTCGAATGACCGACAAACGTTCGTCAGAAAATGGAGTCAAATTCAGTAGTGTTAGGGTTCCTGCAGGATTGATCATTGGATGGACACAATTGAAAAGTGCAGGTTAAAGGTAGAAGCCTGGAAGAGAAAATGGCTATCACTTGCTGGTTGAATTCTAATGATTAAATCGGTGTTGGCGGCTATACCGATCTTCACCATGTCATGTTTTAGAATGACAAATAAGGTGGTTGGTGAAGTTGAAGGAGTTATGAAAAAATTCTTTGGCAAGGTGTAAGAGAAATAAAATGAATACCATTAATAAAATTGGAATACAACATGCCAAGAGAAAGAGGAAGGTGGTGCGGGGTTGAGGCATATGGAACTCTAGAATTGTGCTCTAGGAGAAAAACTATGCTAGAAGATGTACATAAATCTAGAAAGTCAATGGTGCAAGATAATCAGAAAGAAGTACCTGGATGATGACTCACCAGAATGCATTTTGACCATAGAAAACTCCAATAGTGGCTCGACGGTGTGGAGATTTCTATGGAGCTACAAGGATTTAATAACTGATCATCTTACTTGAAAGGTTGGAACAAACGAAGGGAAAACTTTTGGCAGGATTCATGGAATGGGTTTGAAGCATTATCAGAGACTTTTGGAGATCAAGATTGGTTGGAATCAGTAATACAAGTCAAAGGACAAAAGGTGGAAAATTATGTGTTAGGGTTCAGGAATATTAGAGCAATAAACATTAACAATTTGTGGAAACAGAAAAAGTAACCCTTCTACTTTTTCTCATGTTTAGGCCCTCCTAGTGGATTTTGGCTTGATTTTGCCTAGATTTAATGTTGTAATGTGGTCAAAACATTCACATTAGGTCTTGGACCATTGTGAATCATTAAGAATTCTAGGATGTCTTGTAAAAGTGTTGTGAAGTGTTGTAACCCACTTTCACACTTTTCTACGACCCTTTCATTATAATTCACCTAAATAACCCCTTTTTATCACTTACAAAGTCTTATTTCAAAGTGTTGTAAAGAGTTGTAACAAACTCTCATGTTTTTCTAGGCTTTTCATCACTAATTCAACCCTTTCTTATGTTTAAATGACCCCTTAATGCACTTTCCGACCCTACTTAAGTGTATTTTTGAGAATATTCCCGTTAAACAACATTAAATACACTTTAATTTTTGACACCCAGTAAAATTGCCCTGGTGGGACCAAGTTGCCACCTGGGGTGACTTAGTCCCATTGGGCACAAAAATCAAAATAATTTTAAATTTCTGGTAGGATTTTATTCTCTTAACCTTAAGGTCGACCTATGATGTGTTATTTTCGGGAAATATTGTAAAATCAAGTATAAATAAAGGGTTTTTCTCTCATTTTCACCCCCATTCATTTTCAAGCAACCCATTCATTCACTTAATCATTCAAGCAATCATCAAGCAATTCTCAAGCATTCTAAGCACTTTCAAGCATCCATTAGAGCATCCATTTGTACATCTTCAGATTTCTACATCAAGGGTTTGGTGAGTTGTAGCATTGCATGTTGTTCATTCATCATTCTCTATTTCATTTCATTTTCTAGGGTTTGATTACCAAATTGGGGTTTGACCAAGGCAAACCCCTATTCTCTAACCCTTAACCTCTTTTCCCCCTCTTTGCACGTGTGTTTTGCAGGTCTTGTATGCAAATTTGTCAAAGAGGAAAGTGATAAAAAGTGGTCAATAATCTATCAAAGTCATTCAAGTCAACAAAGCCCTAATTGAAGCTTGGAGACCTCTTTCAATCCATTTTTTGCAGAATCTAAATCGGACACCTGTCAGAAAGGGGAGTGCAGACCGAAAGCTACAGATTCTTGCCCCAAATTTCTCAAGATTCCCAAGTGGACTAAGTCACCATCTGTGGCGAATTAATCCCACTGCCAGGCCTAAAAAGTCTTTGTTGGCTATTTTTTAAGAACCAAACTAATCTTCAGAAATACCTATGGAATTTTCCATTTCCAATACTTAGTACTCTAAAGGGATTGACCAACGAACAAGTAAAAGCTGCAAAACTTCTACTCCTACACTTTGGGCTCTATGAAACCTGGGAGGGTGATCCCATAATGTATATTCAAGATTATATATGGCTACCATTTAAATACATTGTAAACAACAAATAATTCTAATATAATTACTCAACAACGCAGAGTATCAAAGGAGTTGGTAGTTCTCTTCAGCAACACCCTACACTTGGAGCATGAGAAAAGTGACATTCACCACAACATAGCTACAATGGTAATTCATTTGAAAGATTTGTAAATAAAGAGTGATTTGCTGATAAATTGACCCAAGAACTAAATTGTGAGTAACCCACCAAAACCAATGCCTTATCCTAAACACGAAGTCAATATTAACCTATGCAATTTGATAACAATTCAACAATAACAACTTATAGCTTAAGAAATACTGCATTACAACACTTTTGCATAATATTCTTGACCACTACTTCTTGAAGATATCCTAGCACATAGTTCATATGAGTCAACAATCTCATTCAAGCAATTATAGGGTAACTACAAAAAGATGGTTCCCAAAAAGGGGGCTTAAGTGGCCATTTTTTTTTCTTCCTGAAATCAGGAAATACTAACCTTGGACGTGAAATTGAGGATAGTTACACTCAAAATTTTGAGATGGAACAAAAACAAGGATCGTAGTGCTCCAAGTTTACTTTCTAAAATACTAATTTATTTTGAAAACGGTTGAGATTAAGGGGTTCAAAAGAGGGATGTACAAAAATTGGTGTTGTTTTTTGTCAGAAAAAACATAACATAGCAACTCTTGTATGTCCCTAGCACGGTGAACTTTTTTTTAGTATTTTTAAAATCGCTATGGTGATATGTTAGCTAATAGTATATAGTTTATGCACAATTTTTATGATAATTTTTTAATGAATATTTGTTTTTTTAATAATTTTCTAAGTGGACACATCCTGAAAAATAGAATTTTGGCTTTGCCACCCCTACAAAATTTGGAAACTAATTGATTTAAAAATAAAATAAAATTGTAGAATGGAGTCTAGTTTCTAAAAATGTAATTTATTTGAAATTTTGATGAACGATTAATTTATAACAAAAAAAATACCAAGCATTGCTTTTTGCCAAAAAAGAGACACACAAACAAAAGAAATTATGGACGAAAGGTTTAACATTGTTAGAAAGTGAAAAAAATTACATCGTTGGATAGCTAAGAGAGAACCTAACATTACCTAGGTGTTTGATTTGTTCAAGATTGAACGACGTGCAATCTTGATGGTGAGCACAAACTCGATTTTGTGAAATATTGTAGAATTTGCAAAAACACGTCTTTGGTCATTGGGAATTCCCTCCAAGCCTTTGGGTTGGTATTCCAAGGAAAATACCAAGCCCAAGGCTTGGGGATTCCCAAAGCAAGATATAATATATGCGTATTATAACACACTCGCGTTATATCTCAGTTTTGACATGGTTTTGTTTGCGTTTGTGGGGAACATGTCTAGCAAGACATAATGCGAGCATGGTATAATGCGCTCGTGTTATGTCTTGCTTTATATTAAATTCTACTCTATTGAATGTATGTTTATATATTTGTATGTTTGTATGTACATGTATGCTTGTATGTATGTATGCATGCTTATATATATGTATGTATGCTGTATGTGATTCTGTATATGTATGCATGTATGTATCAATGCATGTATATTGTATGTATGTTTATATGTATGTAAGATGGTATCTACACATGTACATGTATGCTTGTATATATGTAGGATTGTATGTACATATGTATTATGCTTGTATGTATGTAAGTATGTATGTCTTTAGAGGGAGGGAGAATTTTAAGAGAGAGAGAGAGAGTTGTCTAGGTAGGGTGGGAAGGAGGGAGAGAGAGAGAGAGAGAGAGAGAGAGAGAGAGAGAGAGTGGAGAGTTTAAGAGAGAGGGAGTGGGAGAGAGAAGGGGGTTGGAGTAGGAGGGACTTAGCTAGGTAGGGTGGGAGGGATAGAGAGGGAGAGAGAGGGGTGGTGGGAGAGAGAGAATTGAGAGAGGGAGAGAGAGGGGGGGAGAGAGAGATACAAAGAGAAAGAGAGAGTTGTGTAGGTAGGGTGACAAAGGGAGAGACTTGAGAGTGTGAGGGGGGGTGAGAGGGAGAGACTTGAGAGCTAGGTAGTGAGAGGGAGTGTGAGAGAGAGGGAGTGGGAGAGAGTGGGAGTGTGAGTGAGAGACCTGAGAGAGGGAGAGGGTGTGGGAGGGAGTGACTTGAGATAGGGAGAGAAAGAGGGGGATGGAGTGAGAGGGACTTATCTAGGAAGGGTGGGAGAGATAAATAGAGGGAAGGGAGAGAGAGAGAGAGTTACCTAGGTAGGTTGCTAGAGGGAGAGACCTGGGAGAGAGAGGGGTGGGAGGGAGAGACCTGAGAGAGAGGGAGAGAGAGGGAGTGGGAGATAGTGGGAGGGAGATAGATAGAGGGAGAGAGAGAGGGTGGTAGGGATTGATTGAGGAGAGGTATGTAGAAAGAGGAGAGGGTAGATAGAGACAATTAGAGAGGGTAGGAGAGAGGGAGGAGGAGGGAGAGATGTATAGATAAGAGAAATCGATAGGGGTTGAGGGTATAGGGTTGATGGTTTTAGGTATTAGGGTTTAAGGGTTGAGGGTTGAGGGATTAGGGTCGAGGGTATAGGGTAATGTCGGTTGAGGGTATAGGGTAGAAGGTTTAAGGGTTTAGGGTTGAGGGTAGAGGGTTTAGGATATAGGTTTGAGGGTATATTGTTGAAGGATTAGGTTGAGGTCAATATAAAGGGTAGAATTATATAGGGGTTGGGGTTTAAGGATTGAGGGTTGAGGGATTAAGGGTTGAGGGTTTAGGATTGAGGGTTGAAGTTAATAGGAGGTTAAGTGAGGTCGAAGGGCTTAAGTATTGGAGTAGGTTGAGGGGTTTAATGGTTTAGGGTTGAGGAGTTTAAGATTGAGGGTAGAAGTTGAGGGAGTATAGGGTTGAGGGATTAAGGGTTGAGGGTTTAGGGATTAGGAATTAAAGAGTTTTCTTGGATTTAAGGGTTTAAGGGTTGAGAGGATTAGGGTTTAGGGTAGAGGGTAGAGGGTTTAAGGGTTGAGGGTTGAGGGAGGGTTGAGGGTTGAGGGTTGAGGTTGAGGTTTAAGGGTTGAGTGTTTAAGGGTTTAAGGGTTAAGGGATTAGGGTAGAGAGGGAGGGATGGATGGATAGACAAAACTCAAAATATGCTCTGTATTTCCTCTACAATTCACTGTGTCAATTGTATTTCAACCAACCCCATACTTCTGGCCCTAAATTTTTTCTTATAGAAATGAAAGAGAAAACAAGCCTCAGGCCAGAAAGTACACATGCCACAACACTATTGGACCACTATAACAAATATTCCCTTTTAGTTACATTTGAGCCTTTAGGTGGTGGGAATAAACATGAGGCAAGAATAACCTTCATTCGTTGCAAAGATCTGGTCCCACCTTTAAAAGGCAACATTTGTTTGTTACAACATCTTCAAAATATTCTCCATGCACTCAAAAAGTGTCCTCCATGGGAAATCCCAGTCAGCAAAATTTAAAAAGAATGAAAAATAAATAAAGAAACAAATATTGATTTTTCCACATCAACATTTTACGCCACTCATTTTATGTTGAGGAGAGAACAATATTTTTTGCAATACTTTAAAAAAAGCCTAATTTGCACTATTTTTAGGCTATGCATTGTTTCTCTCCTATCTGTCACTCGTCATATAAGTTATCATCCCCTTACAAGCTTACTCTATATACTTCTCCAACCAGGTGGTATATTCCTCCTCAATGGGCCACTTTGCATCCAATAAACTTTGCACCATTGTACTATGCTAAGTATATCTAGCATCAATTGATGCTCCGGTCTCTCTGAAAAAAGTATCCATTCTTGTTTCAATCTCCATCAACATATCAATATTTGAATTCAGTGGGATGTAATCAGTCATAGTTACTACCATCTTAATTGTTTTGAGCATATCTCCCATATCACTCCTCCATGTGTCAAATGGTTGTAACTCATTCTTGTGATTCAATATCAGAGGCATACCACACTCCTCCATCTCTTTGAATATTTTTAGCTTACCTTGGAGATACATACCAAGCATTCCATGAAAGGTTGTTATCTCATTTACCAAGTCCACAACTTGTAATATTTCAGGGATATTCGTAGGTGCCTCAGGATCCTCCTTCATTTTAGGCATAATTTCTTTTAGAGCACCTACCCTAGTACTCCAATTGCTCCATTCATTCTTGAAGGCTTCCTGGACTTGCAAATACTTTATGTTTGATTCATGAATGGTATTATAGGAAACCCATACACTATCAGCTCTGTTGACCAACTTGGTCACCCTATGTTTCAATAAATCCTCAACAATGTCATTTTCCACCTTAACAATTTCAAATTTAGCCTTCCTGACATTCTCCTTTTTTTTTTTTTTTTTTTCATTTAACTGATTATTCAAATCAGTGATTCTCAAGGCCAAGGTCTCCCTATCCTATGTAGACAAGTCTGAAGTAGAAGAAGATGAAAAAGATAGTGTCCTCACTGACTGGCTAGCCTGAATAGTGGCTCTCATCTTGTTTATCTCATCCAAGGCCTTATTATACTCTTTCACCAAAGAATCATATTTCTTTTAAGAAATTTGAGTTGTGTCCACATTGAGCATTGCAGCATGAGAAATTAACTTAGCTACTTGGATATGTATTATATCCATGGCTCTCTTCACCACCAAGGAACCCATAACCTCTTCAATAGGCCTAGTGACCTCATGCTTGCCAATAGTGGGTGCCATAGAACAAATTGCAAGAGTATGCAACTTCAAACTATATCTAGATCCAAACACCTTGTCTTCAAATTGCTCCTTTGATATTGAAGCCTAAGGGTCTCTTCTTACTGCATCATATGCAATGGATGAGGTAATAGTGCATCCTGGAAACAACATGAATCCACTATCTTTGACAAATTTCCTAGCTTCAGCAGGAGTGATAGCTGCAATCTTAGCCTTGATCTTTTCTTCCTCTGCCTTCTCTACCTCTTCCTATTGAGAAGGTTCAACACTAGCCCTTGCTTGTTAAATCCTTTCTTTTATCTCTTTGCTCCTTTGTCGAACCATAAACTTCTTGAATTCCTTACATTGTACAAACTTATCATCTACAAGGAACTCATCACAATCCTTGATCTTGGGATCATCATCATTCTTTTCATCATATTGCCATTGAATAATTCTATCTAGGGGAACCTCTGAATCAAGAGCTTCTTCAATATTAGGGGGAGGGAATTTATTCTCCACCTCCTCATAACTGGGCACATGCTCTATCATTTGTTCCTCCCTAACTTATTAGAAATCTACTAGTTGCTCTGGAATATCCATAACCTGATGTTGTTGTTCTAGGAGAGCTTGTGCTCTCTCAGCAGCTTCTTTCACCTTTACCTTGAAATCACCATTTTGGTAATCTCTTAGCTTTGTAAAAGCTCTTTCAAAAGGATCCTCAATTACATCATAGGGGCTCTCATAGAAAGCATACCTCCTTATGATTCTCTCTTCAATGTCCATTATGGTTGTCCATTCCTTCTTTCTAGATTTAACGACCTCATCACTTGTCAAGTTTCTCAATACATCATCTGTGTACAAGAACTCGTGATATATTCCTAATAAGTTTTTCTCTCTTCTCTTTGCATGCACAAATCTTTCAGGGTCAAAACTCCTAACCTCATTAAAATTCAACCTAAGGTTATTCACCATGATTCCAAATTTCTTATACCCTTCAAGGGTAGTAATTTCAAAGTAAGCAAAAGAACATTGGGACTCACCACGGTACCTTTCTAAGGCTTTCTGAACAATTCATAATCCATAAAATCAACCTGCCACATTGGTTCCATAAAATACAATCGATCAGAAACATATAGGGGCAAGCAATGCAGTGCCACCTTAGATCCTTAAGCCTTGATCATAGTATACTCTGAGTGCAGAAACCAATCTACCCAATTATGCTTTGCAGTTGATCCCTCTATATCCATTGGGCGTATGATATTTCTAATTGCTGGAGAGAGCCTATGAATAGGTGCCACACCCAAAATTTCCAAGATACCAACAACAACATATGAATCAATAGAGAATAATGTGGGAAATGCAGAGGGAAAACCCCTTTCTTCATATTAATGAAATCCTAATGGATTTTTTTCAATAACATAGGCAACATAATAAAAACTAGTGTTCTGATTATGAGCTTGTATATCTGCTGTCATCACCAATAGGTCAAGGGCTATCCTCACCTCAAAATTTTGAGCCAACACTTGATTTAGAAATAATAGGTGTTCCTGAAATAATCCACAAATAATCCACAAACTTTTCACATTCAAAAGGCTCAATATCCTTAGGGAGGAATCTCTCCTTGCTCCTATGTCAAACAAGCAATCTATTTCTGTATGCAAATTTGTTATACTCATATTCACCATATAGATGTGTTCACTTAATTTTTATAGTATAATTAGGATTCAACCCAAATATCTCCACAACCTTATCCCTTGTCACCTCCAGGATTACATCTTCATTGTCATTCTTGATTATTCTGTCAACGAGACTATAGTGCCTAGCCAACTCCATCATGACATCCACTTCTACGAACACATTGGGTTCCACCAGCTTCCCGAGGTTGAGCCCCCATAAGTAAAATGTCAGCTTCTTAGAATTATGTTTGTTAAAAGTATACAGGAATAATTGCCATCTACTCTAAGGCTGGGCCAACTCTCCAATTTCACCAGCATTGTCAATTAGTCTGGTCATCACGATAACTTGACCCATAGGTCTCTTTCCAATTCGTGACCCTCCTCCCTTTACTTCTCCACAGGCCCCCTCCATGAACCTTTCTTGTTCTTTCCTTGCACTTTTGGACTTAGTAGATGCCGCAGGGGTACTTGGCCTAGGGTTAGATGCAACTAGTGGCTCTGGCTTAATCACAGATGAGACATTCTGGGTTTTAAGCGTTGTAACCCCTTTTTGCTTCGATTTCCTCTCAGGTCTGATGTTGGATTCACATGGTTCTAGCTCACTTATACTTGCAAAGTGGTAGGACAATGGTTTACAATTATCTCAATCAAAAAGGCCTACCCTGGTATGAAAACTTAAGACACAACTTTTAGAACAAAGTATTCCCAGACTTTACACAATACTCATCACCCCTATTGAAGATATTCAATTGAATAAAACGTAAGCCAATTACCTCCCAAACTCCCTACTACCCTTTTAGAATAGCATAAATGAGCATTTTGGAGAGGAAGAGGTACAACAATTTGCTTACCTGGGTGAATGACCAATACAATTATTGTTGTAATTTCTTGTTGGAGCTTTCCAAAGTGCTTCAGCTTCTGGCTTTCTTCTCTACTCCTGAGTAGTTCCAAATGTGCAAAAAATAAGCTAGCTACCTTCTTTATGGTAAAAAAATGGAACACATCACCATTAATGTTCGATAGAAAGCTCATGTGAGCGAACTGACATTTAGCCATTCATATTCAAACCCTGGCCATTGACTATTTCATTTTAAAATTGCATCAATGGCTTCCCTTTCAGCTCACTACTTTCTTTCTTGCTTTAAATGATGTCCTTAGGATTCTGCCACATTGTCCTTTATTTTGTAGCCATCGCTCATCACTGACACATTTCACCTTTCACAAGTCCTATCAACGATGCTAACATTTACATGATGAAACCTCAACCTTTGAATTTATGGCCCATCCTCGATCACGTTCATCACTCATCGCATATCACAAATTCATGCCTCAAACTCCAAATCTCATTAGCGATGGGAGATAAGGTGATAGAACAAGATTTAGACACGTGCACTTGCATGAAAATCAAAGGCACAAAAGACATCGCTCACAAGAGCAATTCAAATAAGTGAAAGAAAGATTGAACAAAATGACTTCATTGCTCATTGCTAATTTGAAACTCAAATCTTGGAATGAATTTGCGATGAGTGATAGGAGAGAATATGAAGAGCGCCAAGGGTTGTCGCACATTGCTAATTCTCATCATAAAACCTTCAAGCAATTAGTGATGAAAAGGAAACCAACAAACACACATAGAACACTTGCATCATGTATCGCTAATACAAAACCCATCCCTGATATGCGAAAAAATAAAGGAATACCACTCATCACTCATCACCAATTTGAACAAGATGACTGTACACCCATTTGCAATGAGCGATTAAAATGAAAGCCCATAGGTCATCACTTGTCGCTAATTCAAAACAAAAACTCAAGAGCAATTAGCGATAGGCGAAACCTTTGAGAGAAACAAGAACATCGCTCATCACTAATACAAATCAAAATTTCTCAAAGGTATCCATGATGCACGAAACCAAGGGAACATTGCTCATCACTCATCGCCAATTTACATTTACATTTCAAAAATTACCTGCGATGAGCGATAAAGGGAAGTGATGGATGAGACTTAAGTGAAAACAATTTAGCATGTGCCCGCAAGTTGTTTTATGAAAGGGATTGCTTAGGACACCATATAAAAGGCCTCAAAAGACTCATAACATATTATTTCAAAGGATGTAAATGCCAAATAAGGTCAATCAATCAACGTTATAAAATATAAGAACAACAAACCTAGGCTCGAGGGACCGGTTACTCCATGAAATCAGATGACAAGATGTTTTAACATGACTAGAAACAGGCAGCAAGAGGTCAACGACAAATTAGAACCTTGGCATAGACGCGAACTTGAGGATTATTTAGGAAGGGATCCAAGTAACACAAAACCCTGCAACAGTGATGAGAAACAGAACCCCAAGCCCCAAGGATGGAACAAGCAAAATTTTGCAGGATAATAAATGAAACCAAAATAAAACTTAGGGGTTCTATTAGTGGCTCCGACTGGGGACGCATGCCTCTTGCTGGCATGGTGAGATCCTAGAATCTCAGGTTGAAGCAGACCAGCCAAACACAATGAACCAAAAATAAGGGAACTACCCGAACTAGGTAGCAAGACCAGACCACAGACAACCAAAGCGAACACACCTATATACAAAATGTATAGAATTTACAATGTACATGGAATCATAAAATACTTAGAAGTATGGCTTTAAGAATTGTCCATGTAGTGGCAGTTCAAAAAGTTCACCTGTCAAGCTTTGGAGGAAGTAAGAATTCTCCCCATGTGTGCTGACTATCAAATAAGGCCCTAACCATGATGCTTCAAAATTTTTGAGTTTACCCTTGTCTTGAGCCCTTGCATTCCAGGATAGTACCATACTATTCACTTCAAATTTTATGGGAGAAGCTCTCTTGTCATGCAAATTCTTTACTTGCATCTACAATTTTACATTTTTGGCTTGAGCTTCTCTTCTAGTTTCATATAATTGCACCAGATTATCAATTCTATGATGCATATCATCACATATATCATTGTCATATTCGTGCACAAACTTATACATCTTTAGCAAGTTATTCAGTGGCAACCTAGCATCTAGACCATTTACCAAGCCAAATGGTGAATAACCGGTAGCCTTTTTCACAGTCACTCTATCTGCCCAGAGTGCCAGCTTCAGTTTTGAGTCACAAGCTTTCTTGTTCTTCTCCATCACCCTTTTGATGATTTTTATTAAGCTTTTATTGCTAGACTCAGCCTAACCATTTCCTTGAGGATGGTAAGGTGAAGAATAAGAAATTTGTATGCCATGTTTATCATAAGAGTCTTTGAATTCCTTAGAACTAAAACACATGGAATTATCTGAAATGATTTTCTCTGGGACTCCAAACCTGATCATAATATTATTCAATAGGAAGTCCACCACCACTTTGCTTGTTTCCTTTTTTGTGGGTATTGCCTCTACCCATTTTGTGAAATAGTCAGTGGCAACAAGGATCCATGAATGTCCTTCACTAGAATTTTCTGGTATCTCTCCAATGAATTCAATTCCCCATTGTTGGAAAGGGGCCTGAACAACAATAGGCCTAAGTGGCAAGCTTCCTGAAAATTTTAGCTTTCCTGCAAATCTTTGACAAGCATCACAAGTTTTAACAAACTTGTGGGCATCCTTGAATATAGTAGGCCACCAGGACCCTACTCTTAAAATGTTATGAGCAACGGTCTTTGCCATATAATGACCACCACACACTCCATTATGCATTTCCTGCAAGAGTTCTAATGCATGATTTCCATCCACACATTTAAGCAATAAACCATCCTGACTTCTCCACCACAACTCATTGTCTATAACCACATACTTAATGGCATGCAATTTTAATGTACTTTTGTCATTGTCAGCCATATTTGTAGGACACTGCGAAGTCTGTAAGTATTGGACAATCCTTCTGTACCATCCACATGTCTGCATATCATAGATAGGTGCAATATCAAGTCTCTATTTGATTAATCTGATTAGCTTCCAAATTAGTTTCTGTCATTAATTTGGCCAGGCCTTGCCCCCTCACTAATTTGGTAATCTGGACATCAATGTTAAATTCTTGGATCCTATTGATCCATCTACACCTTCTGCCTGTAGTCTCTTGCTGAGTGAAAATATCTTTCACAAAAACGCTTGGTACAAAAGCTATGGAACTAGCTCCCACTAGGTAAGTTATGAAATTCTTCACAGCCTTAACCAGAGCATATGCTTATTTTTCAATCATGTCATATTTAAGCTCGACGACCTATAAAGATTTGCTAAAGAATGCAATGGGTTGTTCAAATCCCTCCTCATTTTTATGTAATAAAACAATAACAATAGTATGAAAAGATGCAAAAGAGAAAATGTGCATTGGATTAGAAAATTTAGGAGACTTTAAAACCGGTGCCTCCTTTGATGGCCTATTTGATGCTCTTGAATGCTTGACTTGGCTCTTCACTCCAAATCACCTTTTCTCCCTTCTTCAGCATCTTAGAAATAGGTCTTGTGATTTCTCCAAAGTTAATCACAAACCTTCTCAAAAAATTTATCTGCCCAAAGAATGACTGAATGCCCTTAACATTCTTTAGCCGAGGGATCTTATCTATGGCTGCTACCCTTTTAGGGTCAATTCTTACTCCTTTCTTAGACACAATGTGTCCCAAAATTTTTCCCTCAGTGACCCCAAAGGTACATTTCTTCAGATTCAGAGATATCCAATACTCTAGAGAGCTAACAAATACCTTTTCCAAGTGCATACAATGATATTCCTCTTTCTTGGAGTAGGCAGTCAAGTCATATTGGTAGATAGCCATAAATAAAATAATAAAATAAGAAAAAGCTACATCCATAGCCCTCTAAAAAGTGGCACCTGCATTTTTCAAACCAAATGGCATCCTTACATATACATAAGTGCCCCATGGAGTGGTGAATGTAGTCTTATACTGCTCAAATTCCTTTACTTTCACTTGGTTATAACTGAAAAATCCATCCATCATTGACAACGGCTCATAGCCGGTCACCTTCTGCAACATTGCTTCCATGTTTGACAATGGATAATTGTCCTTCAATGAGGATATATTCAAATTCCTAAAGTCAACACATAACCTTATATCTCCATTCTTTTTTCTAACTGGTACTAGGTTGGATACCCATGAAGAATGTCTGATGGGCTTTATGATGCCAACATCTCTTAACTTTACCAACCCCTCTTGCATCTTCAGAGCTAAAGTAGGATTAATTGGTCTTTGCTTCTGAAAGGATTAGCATTTTTCTTAAGAGGAATCTCATGCTAAAGCAATTCCTCCCTACAGGCTTTCAGGTCATCGTATGACCAAGCAAAGACATGCCTATACTTTCTCAGCAAAGAAATCATCATTGCCTTAACCTTTGGTTTCATCTTCTTTCCTACATACACTTTCTTAGGGGTATTTTCAGTCCCTAAATTTACTTCCTCCAGGTCCTCTGGATGAGCAACAGTTGTCTTAATCTTGCTTTTATCTTGACTATCAAAAACCATTTCAAGTGCTACAAGGCCTTTGGGGATTTTATTTGTCTTTATCTAGATGACCTCATTCCAAAATACTGTGTCCTTTCCATCTACATTTTCAACAAATCCACCAAAGTCAATCTCTTGACCTTCATATTCATCAATACATTTCAAAAATTTGAGAATATCCTCATCATCATTGAAAATATGTTAGTTGTGCACATTGTCAGGAATGGAAGGCCTTGACTGTACCTCTACCTTAGAGATACCTACAAAAGTTGTGTCATATGGTCTTAATGCAATGTTAGCAAGTAAATCATCTACCCTGTTTTGTCCTCTTTCCATCCAGTCAATTCCAAAAGCATCAAATTGCTCAATGGAATCCCATACACCATTTTTGTACTACTCTAGTCTGTTGTTCTTGCAAGCATACTTGGCCCTTACTTGGGATATCACAAGCTCATAATCTCCAATTACCATCAACTTTTTTATTCCATGCTTCTCAACTAATCTTAATCCCAGTAACAATGCCTCATATTCTGCCACATTACTCGTGCAGATAATAGATAAAGTGAAAGAGAATTTGTATGTATTGCCACTTAGTGACACCAACAATATCCCTGCACCCAATCCCTCCTTGAAACTTGCATCGTCAAAGTACATTTTCCAGAGTCCATCCTTGTCAGATAACCTTACAACCTCATTTTCTATAGGTGCAGGTCACTTATCCACTTCTCTTGATACTTCCTCAATCTTAAAATCACTGGTATCAGTGTCAATAAAAATGATTGTATCATCTTTAGAAGCGTGTTCCAACATATGTAGCACCTTTGGCTCTCGTACCACTTGCACATCCTTACCATCAATAGGGAAAGTGGCATAAGACATGTCGCACTGCATACTACCTCCCATGGATGTACTCCAGTTTTTGGATAGCAACATTCCATAATTGGGTGGGACATCAATTACTACCACACTCATCTTAAATTCCTTTTTTGGATATGTTGCTAATTTGTAAGGAAGTTCATTGATCACACCAATAACAGGGACTTCCCTTGAATCCAGAACATAGAACTTACCATGAGTGTTGTCTACCTTTAGTCCCAACGCCTCCATGATTTTGGTTGGCATGATATTATTGGATGCTCCAGAATCAATAATACATTTTTTTATAAAATTTCCCTCAACAATCAATGTGAGGAAAAATGGATCAATCTTCCTAGGACAAGCAGTCACTAAATTTCCTTGGAAGATATGAGGGATCTTAGTGATAACTCCCTCAATCTCTTTTTCTTTCTTACCATTCTCACTCACTTTGGGTGGAGTGGGCACCACTAATTCGTTACAGGCTATATTGATTAGGGCTACTGCCTTATGCTTATGTTCATTTATTCTCATTATTTCAAGAAAGGGAACAAAGACCTTTACTTGGATAAGTAATTGAAACATATCAATATGTGTGTACTTAGGAAATTCTATTGGGATCATACCTTGCTCTATGTTACTCTCCTTCTATTGATTCTTGGTTGTCTCGGCTCTAGGCTTGGCATCCTTCCTTGAAACTTCAGGATTTTTCTTTTGTGCCTTCATTTTTGCAATAGGGAACTTAGATTCTCCATTAGCTTTTGGATTATCTACTTTCTTAGGCCAAATTTTATCTCTCCTATTTTACTTAGCTCTTATTGCTTCTGCTTTCCCATCAAATTTGTGATCTTTGCTTTTGGCATTTTGCTCCTTAATGAAAAGACTAGCAGGACTGCCTTGTTCACCACTAGTTGTTCTATTCCTTAGATGATATGAGCTTCCAGCTTGGGCAACTAAAGCCACAATATATCTTGCAATCTACTCATCTGAAGGTCTTCTCACTGACACACCATCTTCAATTTCTTCTAGATTCTATACTTCAGTATCACTGTCAGCATCCTCATTTGAGAGAACCTGCTGGTGATATGTACTGGCAATTTTCCTTTGATCATCCACATCCATTTCAAGAGACTCTATGTTAGATGAGTAGTCACTATTAGCTAAGTCAGAACCATCCATAATCATGTTTATGTCAATATCATCCTCATTTTCCTGGTCACACTCTTCAGGTGCATCTTCATCAACCTCAACCATTTGTGCAACTGCACATTGATGAAGAGAATGTGGCATTTGGAAAACCATGCACCAAGGGGTGTTATTAGCAAAATTTCCTAAATTCTTCTATAGTGGATCCAGATGAACTTTATTCTGACTATTCCTCTAGTTATTAGGAACAGGCTTCCCATTATACCAATTGGTATTATATGGGTGATCCTATAGCCAAGGAGATCTTTCATTCCTTTGATAGTTTTTTGACTGAACCTTGTCTTTCCTCGCAATTTTTTCATTTATAGTCTTCATGAAACTATCAATCTTATCCTCAAGAGTACCACCTTTAGTACCTAAAATTTTATCCTCCTTTTTTGGATTTTTGAAGAGTTTTGCATCGTCTCTTCTGCCAACTTTACAAGTTTCCCTACTAATATTCTCAATGTGTTCTACAATTTTGTAAGCCTCCCTCAATGTATAAGAATTATTATCCAACATGTGGTAACTCATCTTCACATCAAAAGCATTACAATAATTTACCAAGCACACATTGCCATTCAATTGCAAATGAGGAGGAAACCTCTTCCTAGCCTTTTGGAACCTTGTATTAAAATCAACCACAGACTCATTAGAATCTTTAGCAATGTTATTAAATTGATTAAAAAAAAAACTTGAATAAGTCTTGTCACCATATTTCTCTCTAAATACCCTTTTGAATTCCTCCCAAGAGCCAATGCTCTCGGCAGGAAAACTCCTATACCACTCTCGAGCATCTTCAATGAGAGACTGCATAAACAACTTTATCATGACGTCCTCTCCTTCTACCTCAAAGTCATCCATAAAATTTGCAAATGCTTTGAGACAGTCTTCACCACTCAAGGAATTGTTACCAGAGAATCTAACTAGAGCAGGTCTGAAATCTTCAGGGAAAGGGTTAGGGTAACTAGGTATTCCAGTGAAACACAACTGTTGGTATCTATCTACTTGCAATGGTCTTCTAGTGTTTCTGTCCCTATGAGCATTTCTAGACTCATCATACTTTTGGCTATTAGATCAATTATTGTCCTTTCCTTTTCCCTCTCCATCATTACCACCACTTTTCTTTTTTCCCTCATCATCTTCAAAATAGGAATTCTTGTTCTTATTATCTCCTCCACCTCCACCACATTGATCTACACCACCACCTCCACCGGGATTATGTCCTTTAGAATTATTCTTTTGTGACTCACTACTATTCTATCCAGAGCTCGAAGCTTCTAGAGTTAGTGTGGATATTTTAAGGAAAGCAATCTTCTTAGTTATTTCTGCATTAGCAACTTCTATTTCAGTTTTTATGAACTCTTCTTGCAGTTTTTCATTTACCAACTGCAATTTGAAGAGTTCAGGATCTGGGGGTGTAGTGGATGGAGTTGGATCAATCTTAGCATTATTGATGGGGGTTTTAGTAGATGAAGTATAGGTATTTGTATTGGTGTTGGTATTGGAGGTATTAAAGGTAGTCTTATTTGTATGATCAACGGGTTTCTTCCCATGATCTACAAATGATGTTTTCTTAGCAGTATTAGAAGGATCTAAAGCTTTGGTAGTTAAAACAGATGTGGTATAGGTACTAGCAACAGAGGTCCCCATTTGAACTATCTCTTTAGGATTTTTATGAGTAATCTTAGCAGTAAACTTAGAGACATTCTCTTCAAAGGCCTTCCGCCTAGTAGCATCTTCTCTCATATTCTCTATTTTTTATTTCTGAGCATCTCTCTCAAGTTGCTTAACTCTAATCCTATCTTCCTTCTCCTTCAACCCCTTTTGTCTATTCTTCTCTTCTTGCTTAAGCCTAAGTTATTCCTCTTCTAAGGCTTGCATGTCTTTGTCTATGTCTTCCTCATTTTCTAAGACATCTCCAAGCTCACTCGGTGTAGGAGTATAATAGGTCTAACCAATTGGGTCTTCCTCAAGGGAAATGTGCACTTCCATATTAGGAGATTCTCCCCTCGGCTTGAAATTTCCTCCATTACAAAATAGACCCAACTCCTGGGGTTAAAGGTTTTGAGAACTTCTTACTACTATCCCAAAATCCCCATCTATCCTCTTCTCTTGAGATGTTAAGTTCATTATCAAACACTTTCTCAACAAGAAAAATTCAACCTCACGTGCCTCTTCATGGGTACTTGCACTATTTACTTCATAATTGAAAGTAGGAGATGCTTCAACAAGGGATTCAACAGACTTGATTCAGTAGTTTTATTCACCCATGTTGGTTGTCTTTTGCAAGCTCAGGCTGCTTATCCTTTGCAGGTTCAAACTCCACTTTCTACTCAGGATGCTTCTTTGTGTAACTTCTGGTCTTCTTCATGGTGTCAAATATATCAAAATCCTTCTTCTCACGTTCTCTTCAAGAATTTATCTTTACATTGGTATACGAGACTTTAGAGTTGCCACCCAAAATGCTGGGAAATAGGAAGTGATTGCACTTTGACTTGGTATTTATAATTTTAGAAAAGACTCTGAACATAACCCGACAAAATGTAACTGAATTAACTAGGACTTGATGCATAAGACTAGACATGGCTTATGTGCTACAATTTTGAACCAATTATTCTTCAACAATGAAGAATAATATAATACTCGAATCTGACTGTACCAGATCTGGACTAGAGACTTTGGACTTATCAAATCCCCAGTAGAGTCGCCAATCTATTGGTTATTTTTTAAGAACCAAATTGATCTTCAGAAATACCTACAGACTTTTCCATTTCCAATACTTAGTAATCTAAAGGGATTGGCCAACGAACAAGTAAAAGCTACAAAACTTCTACTCCTACTCTTTGGGATCTATGAAACCCAAGAGGTTGATCCCACAATGTATATTCAAGATTACATCTGACTAGCATTTAAATACATTGTAAACAATAGATAATTCTCATATAATTACTCAACAACACAGAGTATCAAAAGAGTTAGCAGTTCTCTTCAACAACACCCTACACTTGGAGAATGAGAAAAGTGACATTCATCACAACATGACTACAATGGTAATTCATTTGAAAGATTTGTAAATAAAGAGTGATTTGCTGATAAAATGACCCAAGAACTGAATTGTGAGTAACCCACCAAAACCAATGCCTTATCCTAAACATGGAGTCAATCTTAACCTATGCAATTTGATAAAAATTCAACAATAACAACTTATAGTTTAAGAAATACTGCATTACAACACTTCCCCATAATATTCTCAACCACTACTTCTTGAAGATATCCTAGCACATAGTTCATACAAGTCAACAATCTCATTCAAGCAATTACACTAATTCATTGAATTAATAAGCAAGAATGAAATTCCACATCCACTATAAAGCAATGGAGACAAATCAACACAACACTTGATCATATTCATTCATAACTCGTAGAACAATTACAAAGGAGAGACAATGGCCATGAGATTTGCATCATTCTATATTGTATTTGCTATCCTGTTATCAAATTACATACATAGCTATAAACTCATAACTTAAGACAAAACTCAAAATATGCTCTATATTTCCTCTACAATTCACTGTGTCAATTGCATTTCAACCAATCTCGTACTTCTAGCCCTAAATTCTTTCTTATAGAAATGAAAGAGAAAACAAGCCTCAGGCCAGAAAGAGCACATATCACAACACTATTGGACCGTTGTAACAAATATTGCCTTTCAATTACATTTGAGCCTTCAGGTGGTGGGAATAAACATAAGGCAAGAATAACCCTCATCCGTTGCAAAGATCTGATCCCACCTTTAAAAGGCATCATTTATTTGTTACAACATCTTCAAAATATTCTCCATGCACTCAAAAAGTGTCCTCCACGGGAAATCTGAGTCAACAAAATTTAAAAAGTATGAAAAGCAAATAAAGAAACAAATATTGATTTTTCCACATCAACATTTTATGCCACTCATTTTATGTTGAGGAGAGAACAATATTTTTTGCAATACTTTATCAAAATCCTAATCTGCACTATTTTTAGGCTATGCATTGTTTCTCTCCTATCTGTCACTCATCATATAAGTTATCATCCCCTTACAAGCTTACTCTATATACTTCTCCAACCAGATGGTATATTCCTCCTCAATGGGCCACTTCGCATCCAATAAACTTTGCACCTTTGTACTATGTTGAGTATATCTAGCATCAATTGATGCTCTGGTATCTCTAACAAAAGTATCTATTTTTGTTTCAATCTCCATCAACATATCAATATTTGAATTCAACAAGATGTAATCAGTCACAGTTACTACCATCTTAGTCATTTTGAGCATATCTCCCAGATCACTCCTCCATGTGTCAAATGGTTGTAACTCATTCTTATGATTCAATATTAGAGGCATACCACACTCCTCCATCTCTTTGAATATTTTTAGCTTACCTTGGAGTTTCATACCAAGCTTTCCATGAAAGGTTGTTATCTCATTTACCAAGTCTACAACTTGTAATATTTTAGGGATATTCGTAGGTGCCTCAGGATCCTCCTTCATTTTAGGCATCATTTCTTTTAGAGCACCTACCCTAGTAATCCACTTGCTCCATTCATTCTTGAAGGATTCCTGGACTTACAAATACTTTATGTTTGCTTCATGAATGCTTTTATAGGCAGCCCATACACTATCAGCTCTATTGACCAACTTGGTCACCCTATGTTTCAATACATCCTCAAAAATGTCATTTTCCACCTTAACAATTTCAAATTTAGCCTTTTCGACATTCTCCATTTCAACCTTTAACTGATTATTCAAATCAATGATTCTCAAGGCCAGGTCTCCCTGTCCTGTGTAAACAAGTCTGAAGAAGAAGAAAATGATAAAGATAGTGTCCTCATTGAATGGCTAGCCTGAATAGTGGCTCTCATCTTTTTTTATCTCATCCAAGGCCTTATTACACTCTTTCACCAAAGAATCATATTTCTTCTGAGAAATTTGAGTTGTGCCCACACTAAGCATTGCAACATGAGTAGTTAACTTAGCTACTTGGATAGGTGTTATATTTGTGGCTCTCTTCACCACCAAGGAACCCATAACCTCTTTAATAGGCCTAGTGAACTCATGCTTTCCAGTATTGGGTTCCATAGACCAGATTGCAAGAGTATGCAACTTCAGACTATATCTAGATCCAAACACCTTGTCTTCAAACTGCTCCTCTAATATTGAAGCCTGAGGGTCTCTTCTTACTGCATCATATGCGATGGCTGAGGTGATAGTGCATCATGGAAACACCATGAATCCACTATCTTTAACACTTTTCCTAGCTTCAACAAGAGTGATATCTGTAATCTTAGCCTTGATCTTTTATTCCTCTGCCTTCTCTGCCTCTTCTTGTTGAGAAGGTTCAACACTAGCCCTTGCTTGTTGAAGCCTTTCTTTTATCTCTTTGCTCCTCTGCTGAACCATAAACTGCTTGAAGTCCTCATATTGTACAAACTTATCATTTGCAAGGAACTCATCACAATCCTTGATCCTGGGATCATCATCATTCTTTTCATCATATTTCCATTGAATAATTCTATCTAGGGGAACCTTTGAATTAAGAGCTTCTTCAATATTAGGGGGAGGGAATTTTTTCTCCACCTCCTCATCACCAAGCACATGCTCTGCTGTTTGTTCCTCCCTAACTTATTGGACATCTGCTAGCTGCTTTGGAACATCCATGACCTGAGGTTGTTGTTCTAGGAGAGCCTGTGCTCTCTCAGCAACTTCTTTCACCTTTACCTTGAAATTGTTGAAAATGAAGGTAAATTATGTAGCTTAATACTTTGTAAAACTATTATACTACTGATCTAAATATGCTTTTCCTTTGTTATAGATTCTTTGTGGGTGATTATCTGATTAATTCATTTTATCATTTGTAGAATGAAGACAGAAGTCATAGAAGAATTAGACATGATATTAAAAAGATACACAAGCATATACCGTGGAGAAACCCTTTCAGGAAAAAACTCCACCAAGAATTAATCTATTATTCAATCTCTGAAGTAGATTACAATAGCTCCAATTCTTGCTTGAGAATGCTTCTTTTTCCTTCACCAAATCTTCTTCACAACTTGCAATAAAATTGATACAAACTCTCTTCAACTTGCTTGAGATATATAGGCAATAATCAACCTTGTAAACTCCAAAAGAGTTACAATTACAAAGCTCAATCCTTATCTCTTAAAAGGTATGCCTATCTCTTCCAAGTAGATTTTAACCATGAAGAACAATGCCAAATCATCATCTTCATGCATTTGGGAGTCCCAAACTAAAGTAGCAACTCAACCTTTGTTCTGTAAATATCTTCAAGGATTTTCCTCAAAGTAAGCGCCCAAGAGTGGGCCCACTTAACTTAGCCTTCTAAAAGATCTTAACATGCAAAGGAGTTAATTCCAAGAAGCCAACTTGGGCACCCAAAGTTGGTCCAAGTCATTTTCTGTTAACTGAAACATCTCTCTCCACCATTCATGCAAGAATGGTCATCCCCTGTTAACTGAAGGAAGTTACTTGTTATCTGTCATGCAACTCAAGTCATTAGTCATGCATTCCAAGTTAACTAAAGTCAACTAGAATTCAACTAAAACTAACCGAAGATAACTGAACCATAACTGAACTGAACTAAACTAAACTAAACTAAACTGATTCTGAATTGAACTAAATTTCATGCATGTAAACATCAAACCCTAACTCCTAGGATCTTTACATGCATTCAAAAGTGTTATCTTTTACTCCAAACAATTAAATCAACTCAAGGTGAGTTCCACCTTCCATGTGGGTGCCCCATGTGCTCCTATTATTTAGGAACTCATCTTGGACACCCTCACATGCTCCTTACAAATGTCAATTAACATGATTATTTCATCCAAAATTAATCTCTCTCTAATCCAAGTGTTTGAGAACACTTTCCAAGGACTTAGGAGACACACGAAATAAATAATGTTTAGGATTGCAATTAAATGACATCCTATTTCCAACAAAAATCACCATTTTGGTAATCTCTTAGCTTTGTAAAATCTCTTTCAAAAGGATCCTCAATTACATCATAGGGGCTCTCATAGAAAGCATTCCTCCTTATGATGCTCTCTTCAATGTCCATTATGGTTGTCCGCTCCTTTCTAGATTTAACAACCTTGCAACCTGAGGTTATTCACCATGATTCCAAATTTCTCATACCCTTCAAGGGTAGTAATTTCAAAGTAAGAAAAAGAACATTGGGGACTCACCACAATACCTTTCTTAGGCTTTTTGAACAATTCATAATCCATAAAATCAACCTACCACATTAGTTCCATAAAATCCAATTGGTCATAAACATATAGAGGAAAACAATGTGGTGCCACCTTAGACCCATACGCCTTGATCCTAGTATACTTTGAGTGCAAAAACCAATTTTCCCAATTATGCTTTGTAGTTGATCCCTCTATATCCATTGGGCACATGATATTTTTGATTGCTGGAGAGAGCATGTGAACAAGTGCCACACCCAAACTTTCCAAGATACCAAACCTTATGACATTAGCAAACATGAAGTAGTTGGAATGGGGACAATCCTGGTCCCAAATATGTGTCCACATTTGGACCGACAAAACATTATTCTCATTGTCCCTCAATCTCAATTTCAACTTTCTTTTCCAACTATAATCACCCTCATATAGCAGCATATACATCAACAAAGAATAGGCATAATCAAAACCAGTGTTCCGATTATGAACCTGTATATCTGCTATCATCACCAATAGGTCAGGGGCTATCCTCACCTCAAAATTTTGAGCCAACACTTGATTTAGGAAATAATAGGTGTTCCTAAAATAATCCACAAAATCTTCACATTCAAAAGGCTCAATATCCTTAGGGAGAAATCTCTCCTTACTCCTTCTATGTCGAACAACCAATCTATTTCTGTATGCAAATTTGTTATACTCATATTCACCATATAGATATGTTCGCTTAATTTTTATAGTATAATTAGGATTCAACCCAAATATCTCCACAACCTTATCCCTTGTCACCTCCAAGATTACATCTCCATTTTCCCTCCTAATTGTTATGTCAACGGGACTATAGTGCCTAGCCAACTCCATCATCACATCCACTTCTACGAACACATTGGGTTCCACCAGCTTCTCGAGGTTGAGCCCCCATAAGTAACATGTCAGCTTCTTAGAATTATGTTTGTTAAAAGCATATAGGAATAATTGTCATCCACTCTAAGGCTGGGCCAACTCTCCAATTTCACTAGCATTGTCAATTAGTCTGGTTGTCATGAAAAACCTGACCCGTAGGTTTCTTGGTAATTCGTGACCCTCCCCCCTTTACTTCTCTAGAGGCCCCCTCCATGAACCTTTCTTGTTCTTTCCTTGCACTTTTGGACTTAGTAGACGCTGCGTGGGTACTTGGCCTTGTTGTATGTTGTGGATGTGTTACTGATATGTGGTTGTCATTGATGTCAACACTATTAGAATTTAGTGTATTGAAGGCTGTATATGTTGAGGATATTGAGAAAATTGTTAAAGGAAGAGTTGCAGGTTTCCAATGGAACAATGATGGTCAAGAAGGTGTCTTGTTTTATAAGTTGAAGATTAGTTTTTGTGGACTAAAGGGTTTATGTTTAAGAGAGTCTAGATCATCTACTGGAAGTTTCAGAGGTCCACGTGAATATTTGATCGTGTTGTGGTTTGACAGTGTTTCTGTGGTCTCTATCAGTGTTCTTGATTAAAGTTGGTATAATTCTGGTAATTCTAGTTGTTGTAGATGTTTCTCTATTGTTTCTTGGTGTTCTTGGATGTTTCTAGATCATGCCCTATCTTTTTGGTATGTCCACATTGATCAGTGTGCTCGTGGTCAAAGATTTTTCTTCATATGTTCAATTTTTCATGTTTTTGGCCGACATGATGGTGGTAGTGTGTTGTGGATTTTCGAGGAAAAATTATTTGAATTATTTTTGTGTTGGAGTTGTTAATTTAGGTCCCAACTATGTTGTGGCCGACCTTGGTGGATTCACATTGAAAATTTATTTGTAAATTTGGGCCAACATTGTAAATATGTTTTATTTTTCTAGCCGACTAAGTTGTTGATGTAATCTTTTGTTGCAGATATATAAGAGCGATTGTTTCATTGGTGTAAAGTGTGCTCGGTGTGCTCCCATGTGTGTATGTGTAAATATCATTCGATTACAGAGCAGAGTGTGAAGAATATTGAGCGAAGTGTGAAGAAGTTTGAGCAAAGAGTGAAGAAGGTTTTTCTGTGCTTAATTGGAACTGTAATTAGGCTTGTGCAGAAGCTATTTTATCAATTCATAATTTGGATGGTTTTAATCCAAACCTTCCTTTGGACATTGAGTCCTCTTTTTTATTTGAGTAGTGAGCTCCAGGCAGTGTGCCTGAATGCATGTGCATTCCTATTATTTCTCATTATACTTTTAACAAGGTCTAATATTGTGTACTGACCTCCACCGTTGTTTTTCCCCTAACACTGTTTCCACGTAAAAAAATATTGGTGTTCTCTGTCTCTCTGATGTGTTGATTATTTTTGGTTAATTGCTTATTCATTAGATCTGAGACTAAGTTTAGTAAAGTTTGAAAAGTTTAAATTTCTGTGACAACTAATTCACCCCCCCTCTTAGTTGTCTATCCTTGTTTTTCCAACAATTGGTATCAGAGCATGTATATGGAAAGGTCATGGTAACCTTTTCCATTGATGTCAAAGGGGGAGAAGTGCAATGTGAAAAATATTTCGAGGAGAAGAGCTTTGTGGGAGAAGAGTAGTTGAGAAGAAGAGTCAGAATCTAAGGAGAAGTAAGTGTGTTGGGTTGATGGTATTTTTTGCATCATGTGTTGCCATCAATGCCAAAGGGGAATATTATTGGATGTGTTGTTGATATGTGGTTGTCATTGATGTCAACACTATTAGAATTTAGTGTATTAAAGGCTGTATATGTCGAGGATATTGAGAAAATTGTTAAAGGAAGAGTTGTAGGTTGCCAGTGGAACAGTGAAGGTCAAGAAGGTGTCTTGTTTTGTAATTTGAAGATCAGTTGTTGTGGAATAAAGGGTTTATGTTTGAGAGTATCTAGATCATCTACCAAAAGTTTCAGAGGTTCGCGAGAAGATTTGATCGTGTTGTGGTCTGATAGTGTTTCTATGGTCTCTATCAGTGTTCTTGATTAAAGTTGGTATAATTCTGGTAATTCTAGTTGTTGCGGATGTTTCTCTATTGTTTCTTCTTGGATTTTTCTAGATCGTGCTCTATCTTTGTGGTATTTACACATTGATCAATGTGCTCGTGGTCAAATATTTTTCTTCGTATGTTCAATTTTTCATGTTCTTGGTCGACATGATGGTGGTAGTGTGTTGTGGATCTTCAAGGCAAAATTATTTGAAGTCTTTTTGTGTTGGAGTTGTTAATTTAGGTCCCCACTATGTTGTGGCTGACCTTGGTGGATTCGCATTGAAAATTTATTTGTAAATTTGGGCCGACATTGTAAATATGTTTTATTTTTTTGGCCGACTAAGTTGTTGATGTAATCTCTTGTTGTGGATATATAAGAGTGATTGTTCATCGGTGTAAAGTGTGCTCGGTGTGCTCCCATGTGTGTATGTGCAAATATCATTCGATTGTAGAGTAGAGTGTGAAGAAGACTGAGCGAAGTGTGAAGAAGTTTGAGCAAAGAGTGAAGAAGGTTTTTATTTGCTTAACTGGAACTATAATCAGGCTTGTGCAGAAGCTATTTTCTCAGTTCACAATTTGGATGGTTTTAATCCAAACCTTTCTTTGGACAGTGAGTCCTCTTTTGTATTTGAGTAGTGAGCTCTAGGCAGTGTGCCTGAATGCATGTGCATTCCCATTATTTCTCATTATACTTTTAACAGGGTATAATATTGTGGACTGACCTCCACCATGGTTTTTCCCCTAATAGGGTTTCCACATAAAAAAATATTGGTGTTCTCAGTCTCTTTCATGTGTTAATTGTTTTTGGTTAATTGCTTATTCATCAGATTTGAGACTAAGTTTAGTAAAGTTTGAAAGGTTTAAATTTCTGTGATAATTGATTCACCCCCCCTCTTAGTTGTCTGTCCTTGTTTTTCCAACAGGCCCAGGGTTAGATGCAGTTAGTGGCTTCGGCTTAATCATGGATGAGACATTCTAGGTTTTAAGCCTTTTAACCCCTTTTGATTTGGTCTCCTCTTAGGTCTAATGTTGGATTCACTTGGTTCTGGCTCACTCATACTTGCAAAGTGGTAGGATAAGGGTTTACAATTATCTCAATTAAAAAGACCTACCCTAGTATGAAAACTTAAGACACAACTTTCAGAACAAAGTATTCCCATACTTTACACAATACTCATCACCCCTATTGAAGATACACAATTGAATAAAACATAAGCTAATTACCTCCCAAACTCCCTACTACCCTTTCAGAATTGCATAAATGAGCATTTTGGGTAAGAAGAGGTACAACAATTTGCTTACCTAGGTGATTGACTGATACAATTGCTGTTGTAATTGCTTGTTGGAGCTTTCCATTGCTTCTTCAACTTTTGGCTTTCTTCTCTAGTCCTGAGCAGTTCCAAATGTCTGAAAAACAATCTAGCTACCTTCTTTATGGCCAAAAAATGGAACATATCACCATTAATGTTCGATAGAAAGCTCACACGAGTGAACTAACATTTAGCCGTTCATATTCAAACCCTGGCCGTTGATTATTTCATTTTAAAACCGCATCAATGGCTCCCCTTTTAGCTCCCTACTTTCTTTCTTGCTTTAAAAAATGTACTCAGGATTCTGCCACATTGTCCTTTATTTTGTAGCCATCACTCATTACTGACACGCTTCACCTTTCAGAAGTCATATTAGCGATGCTAGCATCTGCTCAATGAAATCTCAGCCTTTGAATTTATGGCCCATCCTCAATCATGTTCATCACTCACCGCGTATTGTAAATTCATGCCTCAAACTCCAGATCTCATCAATGATCAGAGATAAGGTGATAGAACAAGATTTAGACATGTGCACCTACGTGAAAATAAAAGGCACAAAAGACATCGCTCATAAGAGTAATTCAAATTAGCGAAAGAAAGATTGAACAAAATGACTTCATCACTCATTGCTAATTTGAAACTCAAATCTTGGAACAAATCCATGATGAGCAATAGGATAGAATATGAAGAGTGCTAAGGGTCATCGCACATCACTAATTCTCATCATAAAACCTTCAAGCAATTAGTGATGAAAAGGAAACCAACGAACACACGTAGAACACTTGCATCATGTATCGCTAATACAAAACCCAATATTCAAAACCCATCTGTGATACGCAAAAAATAAAGGAATACTGCTCATCGCTCATCGCCAATTTGAACAAGTTGACCACACGCCCATCTGGAATGAGTGATGAAAATGAAATCCTAGATGTCATCGCTTGTCGCTAATTCAAAAAAAAAACTCAAGAGCAATTAGCGATACGCGAAACCTTTTAGAGAAACAAGAACATCACTCATCACTAATACAAATCAAAATTTCTCAAAGCCATCCACGATGCATGAAACCAAGGGAACACCGCTCATCACTCATTTCCAATTTACATTTACATTTCAAAAACTACTTGTGATGAGCGATAAAGGGAAGCGATGGATGAGACTTAAGTGAAAACTATTTAGCACATTCCTGCAAGTTGTTTTAAGAAAGGGACCACCTAGGACACAATATAAAAGGCCTCAAAAGACTAAGAACATATTATTTCAAAGGATGTAAAGACCAAATAAGGTCAATTGATAAACCCTATCAAATATAAGAATGAAAAACCTAGGCTCAAGGGACCGGTTACTCCATGAAATCAAATGACATAAGATGTTTTAACATGACCGGAAATAGGCAGTAGGAGGTCAACAAAAAATTAGAACCTTGGAATAGATGCAAGATTGAGGATTATTTAAGAAGGGCTCCACGTAACACAAAACCCCAAGCCCCAAGGATGGAACAAGAAAATTTTTGTAGGATAATAAATGGAACCAGAATAAAACTCAGGGGTTCCATTAGTGTTAACGGGAAAACCTTGACGTGTCAAAGAGAAAACCTTGACGTGTTAATGAAAAACAATTTTGGATACAGTATTTGCATGATCAGCTGCCACATACCAACAATCTCCCACTTGGAGATTGATCAGGCTCCACACCAAACAATCTCCCACATGGAGACTGATCCTGGATGACACCATTGCACTTGTAGCTCTCATTGGATTACTGGTTTGGCTGGTTTATTATGTCCACCATTATCATTCGTGAAGGCCAATGAAAAATGATGAGGAAATTAGTTTCTCCTGTGTAATTTCCTTTGTGAACATATCTACAAGATTCTCATTTGTGTGAATTTTCTCTAGCTTCAACTATCCATCCTCCAAATCTAATCAGATGAAGTGGTATATGAGCTGTATGTGCTTAATTTTTGAATGCAAAGTTTAGTTCTTAGCAAGATGAATGGAACTCTGGCTATCAGTGTACAAAGGGATATCTTCTTGTCATTGTCCCAATTCCTCCAGAAAATGTTGTAACCAAATCATCTCCTTGTTAGCTTTTGTAGCAACAACAAACTCAGCTTAAGTGGTTGAAAGCACAACAACCTTTTGCAACCTT